>CAJQZN010029829.1:0-30653 GCA_907164685.1 Colias eurytheme | reverse complement strand
GGGGGGGGATCTCCGACATATATTTAAAAGTTCGAAATCTAGTGTAATAATTTCTTATAATTTCTTAAAAAGTAAAATAAGGAGATCACTGATGTCAAGTAGGTAAAGTAAGTAGAATGCCGAATCGAAAGTTAACCTGCAATCAATCTCAGGTCTCAGTTTAAACCCGAACCTCTAAAAAAACCACACTACTGTACCAAAAAGCTCAATTCCTTTTCACATGATCAAATCCAAATTAAACCACTCGAATACATTGCAATTTACATATCTTAAACGCTGATTTATTTATTCAAATGTTGAAACGCATACCACACCCGGCTCGAAGGACCATAAAATTGGACACAGGTAAAGGAAAAAAGTTTAATCTTGTTAAATAAGCGCGGACGCGGCCAAGCGAGTGTCGGTGTTATTTTTAATTATTCAATTTATTCATGCGTCATTTTCAATTAGATGAAAAAATGTTTTTTTTTCTGTGTGAGACGTTTTTTGTTAACTACATGGTGTTTTTTTTTTTGTAATTTGTAATCCCGTGATATATTCAATGACCATTGAGGCATATTTAATGAAGTTTCTGATATTAATTATAAAAAATAATAAAATATTTATTGTAAAAAAGCTTGATAGTTTTCACACATTCTCAAAGATGCTTCGTGCTTGTTATCTTTTTATAAGCATTCTAAAAACTTCCTGCGTTTATTCTCGATATAATTCTCGAATACATTAGCTCCTAATTCAACCTATTCCCAGATTCTATATATCATAAATACCTCCAGGTTGACGTCACATGCCTGTCCCTAAAAATTATCCAGGTATTTAGCTCCTGGCTGTAAATTATTTAAATACGTGCGTGCCACTGCTCCCATAATGTTCAATATTTTCGATTGATAAATATTTATATAAAACAGTAGAGATAAGACGATGTCGTTTAAAATTCCTTGAATACGATGTTAGGTATCAAAATTCTACCAAAATGTGTAAAGTGGATTGTGTTTTTAAAATTGACAATTATTACTTATGCATAATTATAGAAATTAATTTAAACTACTAGGTATATAATAATTAATTAAGAACTTTATATATTTAATAATTAAAAGGTAATTAAAATAAATTAATCTCAGAGATTGCACGAAATTAGTAGGTATGTACAATCGGTATATTATAAACAAACAAACAAACAAACAAAGTTTTCCTCTTTATAATAATAGTGTAGATTAAAATTCAGTCTTTTTAACCCGCAACGAATTCTGATTGAAACCATTTAACTATAAAATACTAAATAATATAACCATGAATAAATAAATAAAATAAATAAGAGATTTTTCATAAAATCAAGATGTAAAAACAGCTCAACAAGTCTAGAAACAGGAATACCTAGTCTAGTCTAGTCTAGATACCATTTCTCGCCATTTATTATGTTAAGATTTTAATGAGCTTACTTGAGATTTATTCAAAAAGGTTAACAAACCTTGCGACTGAATATAACATTAAGGAAAGTATTTAATTAAATTTATTTATTTATTTTATTTATTTATTTATAATCTTTATTGCATACAACACAAATACAAATTTCACACACACAGACAGGACATTAGATGCAAAGGGTGGCTTTACTCAATTAACATAATATTAGAATCAGAATTTTGGGTTCAAGTTTATTTATATGGTTTTGAGTGTAAAACTCAATTTAGGTTATAGTGTGACCATCTTTTCTTCAAATTATAAACTAACATTAATTCTCAATTTTGTAATCCGGGATAAGGTCCATGTTAATTGTTAGTCCCTCAGTGAGTCTCGTAAAAACCGTCGAGCCGTTCAAGAGATTAGACGGAATAAGTAAACAGATAAACATTTTTATTTTTTTTTTACAAGTGCCGATTACAGTGTCTTAACTACATTAAAATAAGCTGTTAGAAACACCTAAACTAATTTTCTTTACACAAATGACCACTGGATTAATCCAACATTTCCTTGTACACAAAAAATATAAAAAAGTATGCAATCAATTCTACAAAGATATCAGACAGTTACATTGATTGTAACTCAGCGTTATTTCTCGGAAGGTTGCAGGTTCGATTCCAACTAAATACATTGATTACTCCAATTGTAATACTTATTTTATCGTGTTGTGATTCGGGGAATGTTTCTTTTAGAATTTTTACTTAGAAATTATAAGGCAATAAATATTTAGTACTAATATAATTTATGTTTATGTTTGAATGTGTGGATGTTTGTTCTTCAATAATGCAAATTCGATGTATTCATTTGGATGTAATGTACTATGTACACAGATAGCTTGGATTATCGTACTTCTGATCCCGTTTCGATTAATTTTCATACTTTAAACCGGTCAAGCTGGGACGGAGTTAATTACAATCGGCATACATATTACAAAAATAAAAAAATAAAAAATACAAAACGTTTAAATGCAGAATCGGCTTCTTGTTCGAAGACATTTGATTGATTGAATTTGTAAGGGAATTAATAATAGCTATATTATATCTGTCAGGTATAATTTTTTGCCAAAGTATGTTAATTATATGTTACTTTGTGTCGGACTTCGTTGCAGTAAAATATACATGATGTATATTTTGACTCAAAACACAAATTTTGCGGCCAAAGATACTACGTATAACTTTAAATTTCATAAAGTCCCATACAATAAAAACGCATCTCAGTTACACCGCTCAAGCGATTACCATAAACAAAACAGAAACGAATAAAAAAAAAAAAACAAAAAGAAGAAAAAGAAAAGCGCGCCAAATCATAACTTTCCAAGAACGTATTACAATATTTACCATCCGTAACAGAGTAAAAAACCACATATAGCATTGTCGCTGTTGAAAATAAAAATAAAAACGGACCAACAAAGTAACGTGTAACTCAGGTAGCGGGGTTCAATAAATACACTTTATTTTTTGTACTTTTTTTTCAATATGTCAGCCGGGCCGCGGAACGAGTTCTATCGCCGTCTCTTTCTGACGCTTAGATGTGTTTTTTTTTAATTAAAAGTGACGTTAGCTGCAATGATTTAGTGTAAATCGAACGTTGACTTGTTTCGATTTTTATTTAGCTGTAGCTTGTGTGTGATGAGCTTTTTCTGATGCTTTTGAGTGTTAGTTTTCTAGCGTCGATAGTTTTTTTACTGTAATATGATGGGTTTATAATGATTTTTTTATAATAGTTTTTTCCTTATTTCATATGAAACTTCAATCAACTGGATGAAATTTCATTCAAATAAAAATACCAAGGACTGAAAGTCAAAATTTTATCATAATACTAGCGGTCCGCCCCGGCTTCGCCCGTGGTACATATGAAAAATAGATGTTGGCCGATTCTCAGACTTACCCGATATGCACAGAAAATTTCATGAGAATCGGTCCACCCGTTTCGGAGGAGTATGCAGACTAACATTGTGACACGAGAATTTTATATATATAAGAAGATTATTATGTTCAATAAATAATTTACTACCTATAGTGGCAAACATTGCAATTCTAAGTAAAGCTGAATTCCTTGATTAAAATTTAAAATGAAAAAAAAAAGGAGACCGTATTTTAAATATAAAAAATATTGGTCACCTACTTATGAAAAACTATTACATATTTTCTTTGTACTTACTTTAATACAATGAGACCAATCTATTCCCATCGATATTTTCAAAAACCTTTACAAGTAATAACAAAAACATTACGCAAAATCCTTGCCTCGTATACGGTATAACAGTATTCATATTACAAAAGGCGGGTTCGAAAATAAAAACCTATTTTAAAACGTATTAATAAGTATTTAAGGTTTATTTTCAAATGTTACCTTATCAATAATCTTATCTGATATCTGATTCACACGTATGAAATTGAAATACATACATTGTAATATTTCACTTAGTATTTCTTGAACGTAAGTTTGTGTGTTGAATATGCGATCGTAAAATTCAAACGTATAGAAAACAATGTGAAATGTTTTAGAATAAAAAATACTAAACCAATAAATACGCGATGTTTTTGTTGTGGTTAGGAAATTTCAACAATGACGAGAATTATAAAAAAAATAGGTTTAAAAAGAGGAAACATGAATCTATTTGTGAAAAATGACTAGAAATATACAGGGTGTCCCACTGTTGGTATACTAAGCTCAAAGGAGGTTATAGTTTTGCATACGCTGAGTACGTAAAAAATAATTAAAAAATTCCAGACGCATTTTTTTTCAAATAGATGAATTCTTAAAACTCTATGTGTACACCCATAACAAGCGAGCCGCCCAACTTTGCCACCAGCACGTGAGCTATCGTTTAAGATTATGTTTTCATAGATAAAATGCTCATATTAGAGAAGCGGTATATGCCGGCTGCGCGAAGCTAGAGAAGAAAACATGGATTTTCAGGAAAAATTTAGCAAAAAATTTTGGACGTAATTTTTTTAAAGTATTTTTTACGTGATCAGTGTATGCAAAACTACAAGTTCCTTCGCGCTTAGTATACCAATAGCGGGACACCCTGTATAAAGTAAGTAAGCTTTAGAACGCGAGAAAATCCGTGCAAAATATCATAATATTCATAAATTTATGCACCAAATGTAGAAATAAATTTGGACAATATTTCAGGATTAAATTTATTAGTTTTAATCCCACTTATTTCAATCCATAAAAGTCATCAAATTAAAACAACCTTCCACTAAAAAATGTTTTTTTTTTTTACAAAATTTATTGTTTATCGGTACAGGAATGTTTCGATCAGCAATTAATTTTAATGCATTGGTATTTTAGGGTACAAATTTTTACGATACAAAAAATGAATACTAAAATTCTAAGTCCATTGACTTTTAGATGCAGTGGTTTCGTTGACCTGTCTGACTAGAAAATATTACGGAGAATAAACGTGTGTTTGTATTTGTATAAACAAACATACAACAACTTGTATATGTAAATAGGAATAATTAAAATATTTGAGAGGTTTCAGATACATAACTACCTACTTTTTTATATGTATTTTCTTGGGGCTGAATAAAGTGTATTTATTATTATTACCTTAATTTTAAATTAAAATTGTACATTCTACAGTTTATTCAAATCGATCCCTTTTTACTTATGTAAATGAAATGTTATTTGTAACTTTGATTTATGTATATTTTTTAATGTTTTATTTAGAATACAATAATTAATCTATTTTTCTTATTTTCAGATTATTGGACGTTACGGAAACACTCGGACCCGGCATCGGACAAAGAAAACTAGTTATAAATACAACCTCTAAATTATTAAAGAGAAAGATATAAATATTTAATAGTAGTATAGAAGTCATAAATTTAGATTATTATTAAAAATTTACTAAAAATACTAAATTTTATTAGAGGCTTTTGGCAATTTTGTAATATTTGGCCCATACCCTATTAAAAGGGAATTTTAAAGGTGTAGGATTTAGTTAATTTTTTATATAAAATGATCTCTACATAAAGATGTTATTATAAATTGTTATTTAACAATCGAACCCTAGACTTTTCGAAGTGTGCGTTGTTCTTAACTTTTATGGAAAAATATCAATGTATCAACCTGTCTTTTTGTATGCACTTAATATTTTTATTTATTATTTAGTTAAAAAGTTTTAATTTCTGTAATGTGTTAATAATAAAAATAGAAAAAAATCAACATAGATACAGGATTTGCAGTATCTAAATTAAATTTGAAATGCTCTTTTTATTAATTTTTTGTTTAAAGAAGAAACATATGCCATAAATCAAATTTCTTGTAGCCATACATAGGTACTCCTGTTTGCTTACCATTGATGTAAATGTAATTCAATACTAAACAATAAATGAAATCAAACAGGCAATGTACTTGAAATCATGTATAATATGTTTAGTGTGATTTTTTCATTTTATTGTCTTAAGCTAAGGCAATGGACACATAGTTGTTACATTTTAATTGTATCATAACCTCTTTTATATGTTCTGTGGTATCATAAATAAAAGAACAATACAATTTGACACTTATGTAGAATCTAGTCTATGATCTCTGCAATATGCTCGCTTATTTGAAGCGAGAACTTCCTAATTATCTGTCCTTAATTAAGTTATTTTATGTTACTAAATCTGTACAGTGTACACAGTGTACAACCAGCCTTATTCACAAACTTTCTGAGCGGAAATTTAACCCTTTCAACCCAATATTATATTAAATTACAATACAAATATTGACAATTTTAGTGAGATGTCAAAAGGTGGCCCTTTTGATTTAAAATCATTGAAATGTTACCTTGAGGATTGAATTTCTAAAGACATCAATTCGGATTCTATAGATTATTTCAATCACCATTTGATATCACTCCTATAAAATAAACGTAACATTGTATTATTTGGTAATTGGTTTAGAAAATATTCCACTTTTAACAATATAAATCCACTGTCTGTAGTGTTTGTTCTTATCTGGTTTTTCGGTGAAGATATAAAAATTTTAGGTATCGGTACTAAGTAATAACCTTTCCAATCAGAAAGTTTTTGAATAAAGATAATGAAAGCATAATCTTTTCAAAGTACGCGGTTAGCACGACATGTTATAACAATTCAAATATTCATTTAATTTTTTTAGAAAAGAAGTTAAAACATGTCGTGGAAACTCCCTTTTATAAGAACAAATGTTCTATAGTAGTACAGCGAAAATCACCAACTTCAAAATAAGAAATGTACGGTGTTTTTAAAAATGCATTGTACTGTAAAAACCAATGTATTTTAAGTTTTAGTTTAGTAATGTTGTTATAATACTTTAATACGCTTTTAAATTAAATGAATTATAATATTATTTCTTGGTTTTATTATACCCCTTTTATGGCCTTGGTTTTAGGGTTTACCACAGAGCAAGTAATGGTATTAGGAATAACTAATAAGATTTGCTTATTATTGTTATTTTAGTAAGAAAAATAAATAACAGCGATTCAGATATTTTTTAATAGCCATTGTTTGACTCAACACTTATCTCAGAAACTACTGGCTCGAAAAACACATATTTTAGTTTATTTCCAAAAGCTGTGATCAAAAAATGTAAAGCATCCATGGAAAACCTTACAAATTTAGTATGATAAACCGTGACAAAACACATGCCTATATAATATAACATGATACTATTTAAAAACACAATTATTAATTGATAGACTCATTCGAACCGCGAGGGACTGGAACATGCTTCCTGAGTCTGTGTTCCCCGACGAGTACCTACAATATGGAGGTCTTCAAGAAAAGAGTGAACAACTGAACCTTCTAGGGAAGCTATCTTAGGCCACATCTCAGCTTTCCATCAGGCGAGATCTTGGTCAAGCGCTTCCCTATCATAAAATAAAATAAACAAAGACTAATCAAAAAACTACACTCCTACCCACTGCAGAAATTCCATAGTTTACAATCCACTTTGAATAATTCCTTATACGAAATACCATTCAATCGCTTCAAAGAGCCGCTCTACAAAAATCCAGAAATAATAAAAAGGTAATATTGACTCATCCGGGAATCGCCTGTGACTAATACGTGAAGATATTTATCAATACAACAAGAATTTCTCATTTACCGTTCGACGATCCTTGTTACATTTTTTGTATTGCTGTAAAATTTGGGGAAACCTTTATTTAGTTTAATTATTTCTCTGATTAATTTAATTATGGTAACTGTTCCTTTGAGAGAAGTACATTTTAGTTTATAAGGGACTTAAGAAATGAGGAAAGTACATAATATAAAGATTAACTTTGGAATTAAGCTATGTATGTATGTATTGTATTTTTTCAACAAATTCTATTATATTTCACAAGGAAATTACGATGACTAAATTATTCAAATGTTTTTAAAAACTGAACCTACTATTAATTTACTGCACAAAACAAGCTTAACCTACCTACGAATTATTTACCCTGATTACTGAAATATGAATCTATTTGACGATAGATATTTTTAAAGTTATTTAGCAAATAAGATCAGCGTCTTCAGTTAAAGAAAGTGTAAGGCGCACACAATTTATGATAACTTAGTCGCCTTTCGCATAAATATTATTGTGTTTCATTTACAAAAAGCTTACAATACATACTTAGGCTGGTTAAGTATCCATGATAAGCCGGCATATTTTTTGGCTGAAGTATAGCATTGATAATTAAAATGAATGAAATAATTAAATATACATACGCGTTACGATCGTCAAATATACATCCTTTGAAAATTGTCTTAGCAATATAGGATTGCGTCTTTTCGTCGCCTCTTATAGTCTGTGGTAGGTGGATCATAAAAATTACTACATGATGAATGTTACAATAACATAATGCAATTTTTATCAAAATTAATATGCATTGAAATTCGATTCATGCGAATTATGCCTTATGGTGTATAATATAATAAAGTTCGTACAGAATAAGTTAGGGCATAGCAAAATATATGCTATTTATAGAAATATTACATAGTCTAATATTATAGAATATTACAGCTACAGAACTGAGACAATTTATTATACATTTATCACAAAGTATTGATGACATATCTACACTTAAAAAATTACTCCTATTGTCGTAAGTCGTTTGAAATTTTTGTAGCGCTTTCTAGAAGTCGTCTTAAATACATGGTGTATCGTCTTGGCTCGTAGGTTGGTTAAGGCGTTCGATTCTTGTATCTGCAAAATAATTAAAATATAAAATTAATTTATAGTTGTTGCATAAATCATCATCAATTTCGTATTTTAAATAAATTATAATATTATCGATGCTTATGCATCAGCAGTTTTTGAATTAGTATACTTACTTAAAATTATATTTTATAAGTACGCAAATCTATGTGTACAATGTACATATACCACTCCGTACACAATACCACAAGAAGCTTACATAATATACTTTATAACACCTTATTGTTATTAATATAAAGCAACACAATTTAATTAAGATCTGTTGTTAGAACAAGATTTTATTCTTTACAACGGAATATCTTATTAACAATGGCGCGTGCCAGATAAAATAATATAATGAACACAATTTTTCATTTTTGTCACAACAAAGCCAAATTAGAGATCATTTTAACTTTTTTACGCAACGTCCACAGAACAAAAAGTTTTTTACATTCTGTGGGTCGGTCAAAAAGGCGCGTAATTACAAAAGGGTGATATCCCGATGCAGGACCTCTGTTTTGATTACCTATTGTTGAAAGTTTGTGCATCTGTTATTCTGCGATTTTATAAGTTGAATAGATTGCAGATGTTTGAGGATATATTGTGTTTAATAGTCCATTTTGAGGTTATAAATTTTGATAGGGGTGATCTTCACCTTTCGTTTATTTCTTTGTTAATCACTTGGGGGAAAAAAATGTTATTTTCTAATAAATGTTATATCTTAATAGGTATCGAATGTAATGTGGATCGATAGAGGCACATAAAAAATTGCTTGATTTTGATTTTATTTTGCTACTTGGAATAAGTACCTATTGAATAAAATCTATGTTAATAATGTGGTAGGTACTTTTAGTAAAGAAATGAAAATTTTTATTTGTATCATGAATACCTAATGTCCTAACTAAATGTCTGATATCTGTATGTATGTACTATGGACATATTTCGAAATGAGTTTTACCATTCAACGATAGTTTAACCTAGTTGCATTCATGCGCGACTTTCACTAACGGCCATTCGTTTATTATAATTATCATTTTCATATAATAGACGGCAGATCAATATTTTTGCATGGAAAATTTAATTTGTTTTGAACAGGGTCAACACTCAACATATCATTTTTCATTTTTTGAAAATAAACGTACATGTAAATGGTACAAATTCTCCGATTTACGATAAAAACTGAATTTTTCATGTAGCTCATTTTGTTAATATTGTGTATTTTTAAATATTTTTAGGAAATTTACTTCCGCTATACATCGCTAGAGGGCGTCAATTTTCATTGTAAAATATTAGTTAATCAGCATTTTAAAAGGTGGCGGTAGTGTCTTCATTCATGACCCATGAACCGAATGAAAGAATACAAGAAAATTAAATATGAAATTTAATTATTGAACCGTGTTTGTGCATTTACGACGTTACTTTTGGTTTTATTTATAAACGTTGCATTTTTAATTTTTATCTTTAAATTATGTTATGTTACAGTGTACATATAATCACGTAGCTACTACATATTAAGTATTCAGTGATTATGTTTACTGTTAAACTTATTTTATAGGTACCTATTTATTGTATTCTAAAGAAACTATGATATTATTTAGTAATTATATAATAGTATTTTAGTAATTCTCCTTTTTACAATAAAGTATGCGATCTTCATACAATTAAATATCGAAATTCCAATAAGTATTTGGGTATATTTTTACATAAAACAGTCGAGGGGATGGTTATCTGTGGTATGCAAATTCGACCAACGTTGTGGGGCAAGGGACGGGGGCAGATGCGTATCTTTTGAGGTTAGTTAAAAACGATGAACGAAATTACTTTCAAAATTATTATGTACTTGATTAAAATGTTTTATATTAATACGTATATCATAGGCAGCCAGCAGATTTATAGTCACACGTCTCCACATTTTTTGGCTGTACATACTGCCAAAAAATTTTGAGGAATTTGAAACGATTCTATTTATTTACGTAATATACCTATGTAATAATAACTTTACTACACAGTATAAAACAAAGTCGCTTTCTCTGTCCCTATGTCCCTATATGTAGTCTTAAATCTTTAAAACTATACGCAACGGATTTTGATGCGGTTTTTTTAATAGATAGAGCGATTCAAGAAGAAGGTTTTAGTATATGTATATATAAGTTATTTTGTATTAGACAAAGCGGGCGAAGCCGCGGGTGGAGAGCTAGTATAATATATATAATAATATTCTTATTATTATCATACTTAGTTCATTCAAAAAATATTTTTTAGGTTTATGCACTTAGACTGTTAGACGTAGATTTATTCAGCCAATAGCCACTGCAGCTCATTAACCTAATTATGTAAATATTTTTTATTATATACCTACATAGATTATACATAATATTATGATAAAAAATACTAAACATAAACACTCACAATCGTTTGTCATTCTTAATTGTTTAATTCAGGTATTACAAACAGTTTAGCTGTTATATTATGAGTTATGACATATGACTCATAAAAAACAATAATAAATTAAGTCTTAACTGTCTAACTATCCGACCCTGAGGGATTAACCTTAAGGGTGGTATAAACTTCGTTGCATCTTGAGGGTGGTTCCAGGTGGTCATTAAATTGGAAAATAGCCAATTTGGAACTACCCCTTGTCTTAAACTTGCAACCAAGACGAATACAGAGCTAAGAAGACTTAGACTAGTAAGAGCGCTCTACATTTAATATTATCGATACTTACATAAATATGTATTTTACTTCTAGAATCATTCTTAGTATGCGATATTTTAAGTATTTGTGTGTATAATATATGAGGTCTTAATTTTTATGACTTCCTATGCGTTTGAAATAATATCTATATATTACTCAAGCTTCTCTATGAGATAAATTATAATAAAAATTAAGTAAGGGAAAGAAATTAGAATACTACTACTTACTTAAAATGGCTGTAGGATTTGCAATTAAAACTGAGTTATCGTTTCTATCAACCATTTAAATTTCGTTTTTAATTAATAATGTTTCCTAAATATACTTTAAAGTTACGAGATCATTATTATTTATTACCTTACATTCCCAAAAACTAGTTTCCCAATATTTTTAATAGACATTCCACGGATGCTCTAAACATTATAAACTCTTCATACAGATGTTAATACAACCATAATGTTTACACCTGGCTTCGTCTGCGGTAGTGTACTGTCTTAGATCAAAGATACGTGTAATTATGTGGCTCGTTTTGAGTGGCGTAGAAGGCATTATATCCTACAGGGGTTAACCTAAAAAAGATTGTATCTTTTCTTATTGGATCAATAGTTTGTAAGCGTAATTGGTAAATTTTGCTGTACAAAAGGTAACTTTTTAAGCTAGAGAATAATTAGGTAGGTACATTGTAGGCGAAAATGTTTAGCTTTTACTTCCCTTAAACATTTTTTGTAGGAATATGTAATGTAGGTTTTTTTCTGGTGAGAGACTGTTTGAATCGGTTCAATTGGTCAGCTGGTTTTTGAGTTTATTCATTACAAATTATAAACCTCGGATACACTCTACAATATTAGGATCGATAGATTATGAAAAGGATCACAACATATTATTATAAAACTGTCTCTCCCCGCTCTCTCTATCCCTATGTACCTATGCTTAGATCTTTAAAACTACACAAAGAATTTTGATGTGGATTTTAATAGGATCCAAGGTAAAGATTTATACGTTTTAATTCTTTACAACCATACGTAGGTACCCGGGCGAATCCCTAGTAAATAAAATGAGAAAGTCCAATGACATAAAAAGACGAAAAAAGGAAGATTTAAAAACATAGCCCACGCGCCAGGTCATAATGACATTATTCTAAATTCAAATGTGTGTCCATCTGCCACGCCACCTGGCGGCCGAATGCTGAATTAATTAGGATACTAGGACACGGCGCGTGCGCATCGATGATAATCTACCCGTTTTGTCTTTAAAAATGTAGGTATTATCAAAACGCAAGCGAGAAATTTAATTGGCATTCTTTGTAATTATGTCGGTTAGGAATAGTAATGTACCAATAGAAATTGATCAGTATGAAATTGCAGTTAGATAATATTATTATAATGAAGTACGTAAACAATAAACATACATAACGAAAATAATGAAATTCGCTTTACGCACATCGGCTCCAATATCTAAGTACTTTTTTTTGTATATGGCAATCAATTCTATTTTAAATTAATAGAAAACATTTTCTTAAATAACAACTAAAGAAGATACATTTGAAGATATCTATAGAGAAAAATTGAATGAACAGGGATAACATAAAACTCTTTGCTCTATCGATTCTTTTAATCCTAGCAGTCAGTTACCAATAAACACTAAAAACAGAAAAACTCCATTAATTTCTGACCCATTTCTATACCTACCCATTACCCGATTTCCATATTCATTTCTAACGCAGTTAAAGCTTATAAAAAACCTTAATTACAACGTCTTAATTGGCATGACATTGCAGCCTATATTTAATGGCTTGGCCCAGATGGTCGTTGTCTTCAACCCCTAAAACTGGTCGTTGGTTTTATTAGTGTAAAATTGTAATTACTCACTGCCTTAAAATTTTAACGAGAATACCCTTTGGTTTCGCTATAATGTAATCTATGGAATAATGGGGTTTTTGTGTTTTTATCGAAAACGGCTCTAAAGAAGAGAGAAATATTGTAAAGCTTAATAAGTAAGCATATTAAATTTACTTCTAGATACAAAAAAACTTAAAAAGATTTGGGTTATATAAATCATGAACAGGATTTAATTCACAAAAACATGTTAAAGTAGGTATATAGTAGTATATGTACTATATCCTTGGATATTAAACGCATTTAAAACATAAAAACAACAATAAAAACACTTTAAACAAGGAAGCAAAATTATTTTTATGATAAACAAACAAATGATTACCGTCATGAATTTATATTAACATTAGTTGTACATCTGCACTTAATTTACTACATTATTATGTAAATAACATTTATGTAAATGTAAAATTACGAAACAGTAGGTAACGAACAATACATATTTGAATCATCAAATACTATTCCTATTTATTTTTAAAAGTTTATGTTCCAATAAAATGCGATAAGTAAAAGAACTTATATAATATATTTTTATGATATTATCCAAAAATTTTGGGATGATCCAAAGTAGACATTTTTTTTATTTTTGATCAAGTTCTAATCACTATAAACCTAAAGCTAGAATACCAAAAACATCATCTTGATATTTTATACATTTCAACATAGTAGAAATCCATACTAATATTATAAATGCGAAAGTAACTCTGTCTGTCTGTCTGTTACTCAATCACGATTCACGCCTAAACTACTGAACCAATTTTCATGAAATTTGGTATGGAGATATTTTGATACCCGAGAAAGGACATAGGCTACTTTTTATCCCGGAAAAATGACGCAATCCGGGAAATCCCACGGGAACGGGAACTATGCGGGTTTTCTGTGACTGCGCGGGCGAAGCCGCGGGCGGAAAACTAGTAATAATATAAACCTAAACAATATAATGATGTATACAATAAAAATTATTTCTCTATATAAAAAAAAAATTGAACGTGCTTTCCGTGCATCTATAGAAAAACACAAAAATGTACGTGTGTAATCGCGATCTATTTGTCTGTTTGTGCATAAATTAAAACTGTCACCCGACCTCCGGGCTCAATAGATAGTTTAATAGACGTTTATGTTAAGGTGAAGCAGTTTTTTTTAAATGTACATATTTAATTTTTTATAGTTATCGTAAATGACTATTTAAATGACTATTCTATGAACTGATAAACTTTCTTCAAGCGGGTAATTTTGAATAGAACTATCTAACAATCGAATGTATATAATTTGTGACATAAAAAAATTAAGTTGGTAGTTTTTCTCATATACCTACCTAGAAATATTTTAAAATTAAAACTTAGAAAAGCTGAAATTAACTTTTCCAATTTAATTTTGTTTGATATCATTTGAATTAAAGCTGTGAATTAAAATCTGCCCATGTTTTCTGAATCCGAAAATATTTTATATTTTTAATGTAAAAATGAAACAACTATAACAATAACTCGACTGTATGTAGAGTTTCGTTCGCTTTATCGTAGTGACTATGACGACGGTTCTGTTCCTATTCTCAATGTTTTAATTATTTAATGAACATATATTTAATACTAAAAAAAAACAAAATTAATTATATTTTGGTACATAGAGCCATACCCTTAAACGCATATTAGTACGGCGCGTGCGCAGGCGCAGGGCGGCGCAGATCGTATCGCACATCTGTCACCCCCATCGCGATGATAACGAAATTACAACTAATTGCTTGCGGTGTGTCTGATACTGGGATGTAACGAAATATTTCAATAGATCATCTGTTGGATTGTCATCTGAGGATGGGTTCTATGTATAAAAAATCTTTAAAGCTACTTCACTACATAGTAGCTTTAACAAAGTCGCTTTCTCTGTCCCTATGTCCCTATGCCCCTATGTATGCTTAAATCTTTAAAACTACGCGACGGATTTTGATGCGGTTTTTTTAAATAGATAGAGTGATTCAAGAGGAAGGTTTTAGTATATAATTTATTATGTTTTAGACAAAGCGGGCGAAGCGGCGGGCGGAAAGCTAGTAAATGTATAAAAATCCTATAAGAGTGAGTATAAACTACTATGTGAGCGTATAATGAGGATATTTTCCAAACAAATTGGAAATAAACAAGCAATCTTGTAAATAAAATACAATAAGAATCTTGCCACCTTTCTTCAATACAATATTACAAGTATATGGGTCAATCAATTTTTAAAGGTCTCGATCATAATTTTCTCGTATTTTTTTTTTTACTTAATTTTCAGCATTTTACTATTTCATTTAGAAGATAATTCTTCGTAGATTAAGATTATATAAGCAGCAGTGCAGTTGATTTAATACATTTGTGGATTTACCTTCACGAACCGATCTATTCACGGGAAATAATGTCCTTTGGACAACTTACACAATAGTACTTTTTTAAATGTTAAATTCCCTTAAGAATTAAAACAAATTCTTCTAATATTAAATAATAAATAATATTTTGATATTTGTTCTATTTACACCCAAAATACGAAATATTTTTATTAAAATTGAAACGAATGATGTCTTTTGAACAACCAAATAATGTTTCATATATAAAAAAGTTTCAGTAAAGCGGAAATAGTGATATTTTTTACAAAAAAACTATTAAGGCGAGGTTGTTACGTATCGCATTATTGATTTTACTTAATTAAAATGAACTGATTCTCGATATAACTGAATGAATGAAGTATAATGTGATTTTCATATGGGGACATCTTAGTTGTAGTAGTAGCGTCTTGATTTTTGAAATGTTAAAATTACAATTAAACTAGACATAAAATCGCGTAATAAAAATGTGTTCCCGAAACAGCCGAGTAATAAACAAAACATGAACTATTTAACTGTTAAAGTATAAGTTTTATATAATTATTGTCCTAGGTACAACCAAATTGTCCATGGTACAACCACTTTGGTTGGCCCAGTGACTGGTTGTCCGCGGGACATTTTTAACGTTTTGAGCCGCCAAGCAAATACTATTGTTATTTTATATATTAATCTCAGCTCACACTAAATTATAGACGAAAGCGCATCTCGTGTAGTATAATTGATAACAATGCATCAAGTACTTATGCTTTAATCACAGTTGTCTGACGGACTGACAATAAAGCCACCCCACACTCACCAACATCGCTCGGACGACTGTTGCCGTGATTTTATACAAATCAAAATGGCGTTTGAGCCCGACAGTTAATTGTTGTGTTTAGCTTGTTGTTTAGGAATCTACCGCGCCATTTGTGTTTTGTTTCCATAACTAAATTACGGTTGTCTGTGAGACCTGTGCCATGTAGATGATTTATGGGGACAAAAGTAAAATGCCTGAAAAACGTATTATATCCAATAAAAAAAAAATATTTGTATGTTTTTATATCAATAATCATGAAATGAATCAAGAAGTCTATTTGGTATTTATGGTCGTGATAGTATGTGTTCGTGATGCGAAGTTTGTTTATGCATAGTAGCTTGGGGACAAATGTGATAGTACTGGAAAATTGCATTTAGTCTCTGGACAACCATGAAACTACGCACAAATTAATAAAGCAAGTAAAATATTGTTCACAATAATGTTAGAAAATATTAAGAGGAATATAATTAAAACCAATTTAACTCTTTCTGATTTCATGTTTATTAATTATTATCGTTCAGGGACATGATGCGTGTACCGTCGGACCATTAAAAGTTGATCGACCCATATGTATTATGTGCAAGTATTTCTTATCATTCCAGCCTCTAATCGTTACACGAATAGGCAAAAAATTTGATTTTTTAAAGTATGAAATCATGATGTTTAAGAGCTATTTTTTCTCCTCGAAGCAAGATTTGAATGGAAAGGATGAATGTTTGCACTGTATACTTCTAGAGGGGGCAGATAAGTAAATAAGACAAAAATTTAAAATACTCAATACTGTAAACTGAAATATTTATTTACGACATTAAACACATTTGTATAAGAACTCTATTGTTTTATTTTAATGTTCTCCAATCATTTCACTGCATGTTACTACATATGTGGTAATATGTATGTAAGTCGTTATATTATATTAACATATATAACAAACGTGTCAAACTTAAGGCGAACCACTTGATCAACTCAAGTGGTAATTTGTAAACATTAAACGTCTCTACGGGGCGTCGAAATTAAATGTCACATGGCTGTTGTTTATTTTTGGTGCTATTTCTCTATTATTTATGAGTATAATTTTTTGTAGTGTATTTCTTTAAGTGTTGAATTGTTTGGTAAAAGGTAAAAAATATATTGGTACTACATATTGTGCTCTTTCTAAGTTTTTAATAATGTTTTATATGAATTAAAACCAGAAGTTTCTTAAAATAAAGGCATGTATTGTTAAAAATATGTATTTATCGTGTAATAATATTTTAAATTAAAATAATTATCTATAACTAATAAAATATAAGAGACATTTTTGTTAGTTCCTAACTAATTTATTTTATTCTTCACTCTGAAAAGAGATATTATTAAAATAATACATGACTTCTATATTGAAAATTGAAATGCATTGAATAAAAAATATTTATGCAGATCATCTATGTTTATAAAAATGTAAAATGTCTATAAAGACAAGAAGACGTGTCTCTAACATAAGGAATTTATCTCTAGTACCCATTGTATCGCCCTTAACCCCTAAACATCCTCTATAGTCTATTGCCATGTGAAAACCGTTTCAATTCCGACACAGTTTTTTAAGTACCCCCATGTGCTTATCTAAAAAATTAGATTAATCAATAAAAATCAGTGTTGCTGTTTACATAGTACCATCTTCAATAATACGGGTTTATTCTTTTATGCACTTGTCTCTCTAGTATAGGGGTATATGTTGTTCACACGGCTTTCGTTAGAAAATTGTCCACTGTAAGCTGTAACGGTTTAGCTGAAACATAGACGTGACTAATCGGATAAGGATTAAGGACTTAGTATAATTAGATTGTAGTGTTTTCATTTATTGAGATAAGGTGAGATGCCTGGGGTAATAGATTTGATAACTTGTAACACTGGTAGAATAATATTTTACAAAGGAATAAATTTTAGAAAATTATACATAATAATGCAAATAAGTAATGTTACTAACATTTAACTCTATACATTAATTATACTTTAGGCAATACTGTATTTGTTACAATTCCTCAATTTTTATTCGAAAATGTTTCTAATCACGTCGATAGTAATTTAATTTAGCCTTAACCTTATAACCTAATATAGCCTTAATAAAGCGTCTGGAAATGCATTGTTGGTTTGTTTATTTCGTTCATTCATATTTCATACTTCTAAGTATAATTTTATTATTGTATGCATGAACACAAGGAAAATTTGTAGGAGATGATTCTATTCGACGATAGGTGTCGCTATTTGTGTTTCAATATAAAACAATAAAACATTTTTTTTTATTTCGAAATAAAATTTAAATGAATTTAGAATTCATATCTACCTAAATTTTTCTATGCTTCTTCCTACATTAGTCAACAACATCAACTTAAAGTTATGATTACGCGCAGTTGTCAACGATTTTAAACATATCTGCAAAGACGTGTTAAAAAACAGATAACTTTCTTGACTTTTTGCGCAAAACGTGGTCAAATTCCTACCTCAATCTGCAGGAACATAAATCACAACCAAACGCCCTGCCTTTCCGTGTGTACAAAAACTTGCACAAAAAACTTGCGCAAAAACAACGCCTCATGCCACAAGCGTCAAGTTACAATAACCACAGTCTGATTTGTTTCAAAAACTTCAATGATTTTGCGTATTTTTTTAGAAGAAAGCAATAAATCATAGTAGAAAAAAAGTACAGAAAAACTATATGGAGATGTCCATCAAATGTATCGTATGAACAATTAAATATGTAAAATATATGTAGGTAATTAAGTATGCGTATTTATAGTGAGTTACAGATATTTTAGACATATACTTTAAACGGGAAAATTTATTAGAAATAACGAGATTCACTGAAGAAGGGTTACAGCTTCTTAAAATATTCTAAGTGTCTTATATTTAAATATATGGGTTTATAATCTGAAAAATTTATTTTAATGAACTAAATATTTCAATAACACCCGAAGTAACCCCAAATTTCATGCGAACATCATCAAATGCTTACATTAATATAAAACTCTATCAATTTTAAGCTATGTCATTGTATTCACGCATGATCCATCTTAATCAATCAAGGGTGAATCCTTTACCCGAAACTCCATTTCTATACAATTTTAAGGGTAAGTGTTGCCAGTATAAAAATCAATTAGCCACGCTTCAGATAAATTTAGATATCGTCACACTGACCTTTCAAATCAGGAGAATTTCAACTCATGCTAGATTTTTTAGAAGATTCGTTTCAGATTTTAGAGTTTTTTTTTCATTTTTATGGCAAATAATCTTGTAATTACATACAGAAGATAATTGGTGTTAAACTTTGAATATTATTTATCTCAATTCTCAAAGGAAGATATTTAACTAGGTTTTTGTGAACAGTTTCAGATGCGTGAGTTTTATTCAAATATGTAAATACTGCGTCTGGTATACATTAATATCTTTATAGAATATTATTTAACACTAGATGGCGCTGAGTATATTTTTCGTTCAGCTGTAAAATATGAATATTTAATAAGATTTTTAAATAAGTATGCTCAAGATTGTCTTTGTTGTTTATCAGTGATAGCTTTGGCAATCATCATTTTCAAGATTTGCGTAAGGCGAGCGAAATAGTCTCTTTCACCCTCCAATCTCCATATAGAAAATCGATCAGTAAAAGAATTGTAAAATATATTTCTATATGAATATTTTACCTATTGATCTATTTTTTCAATGAGTGATTTCCATTAAAAAAAGGGGGTTTAAAATTTTCTAGGGGTAAAAATGGAAACTATTGATTATCAGATAATTCTTTATTATAGGAAGATCGTAAGGCTAATATTATTCTGTTAAAGCTTAAAAGCGACTTAGTTTATTATTATAATAAAAACAATGTATTTTGAGCGGAAAGGAAAGGATAAGGTTACGTCCTATGAAGCCTTATTACAACAGATGGTCGGAAACTGAAGATATCCGGCGGAGGAACAGGATGATCGGGTTTTTACTTTTTAATGTAATTTGTTTAAATATTTATTAATTTCCAATAATTAAATAATATGAATATCTACTTATAATACCTAACCCCATACGTTACTACTTAACTACCTTACAAGAAAATTTGCATATGCAGGTATGAATGTATGATTTTGTAACATATTATGTTTGAAATCAATGCTTAATATTGGCTAATTTACAAACCTGGCAAAGAAGCATCTGCAGAGTAGCCTACCCAGTAAAAAGGGTTTCGCTTTCTTCATACAAAAAGCTCCGTAGACCTCCGTTGTTTGTATTTTAATATTTAGAGAACTCAGTGTCATTGTACTGTTTTATATTAATTTTTAAAGTGAAACTTCTTTATCGGGGTTGGAAAAAAATTTTGTGTAACATTTTTTCGTTACGCGTGACATTATTCCGTTACGCGCCATCTTTTTCTTATCCCTACCACGCGTGATTCGACGTATTTCTGTAAAGTTGCATATAGTAAATTATTTTTTGAAAAATAAGGTCATAAGTTTCACTTCTTACGTGTGTACACTAGTACACGCACACATTTTTTATATCACATCTATCTATCTATCTATTAAGATTAAGACATTTGTGTGAACAACCAGATTCGAATTCGATTCCATCATTCTCAATCCGTTATTCCGATAGCTATCTACGCAGAAAAATCGTTGGTATTTCATAAGGAGTGATTGCCGGAGCGTTTGCAGGATTTCCTCTTTATTAGTATGCATGAGATTCAAGTTTTGGGGTGATTTGTTCCCCACGTGTTATTGCTGATAGCGACGTCTTATTAATTGATATTGTTGTACAATAATAACCGGCAAATGGCTTCCGTTGTTAAGAAGTGTTGTATTTTGAGTTGAAATAGATTTACAAGTTGGATTCGGGGCTTGTTTCTTGAAACAGGTAGCATGCTTTTAAATAACAGAATAGGAAGTAATAATACTTAGGTCTTAAGATATTGTGATGATATGGCGGTGAATTTACTCCTTGACCGTTGTGTCTGTGGTTGTGTCCGAACAGATCAAGTCAACTAAAAAAAATTTCATGTTATATAAATACACTAGTATCAAATTAAAATGGAAAGGATTGCAGGAGTTATTATGGGTTACAAATTCAATAAATAAGGGATGATAATTTGAATGTGAAACTACCTATCTATCTACCTACGTATAGTTCGTTTCAGCCTTTGCCGGCCTAGAACTGCACAATTTAAAGATTAAAGCCAGATTTCATACTACTATTAGTCCTTCTTGTAAAAACACCAATTAAAGGTAAGTATTGTTGTAAGGTAAGTAAGAAATAGCACAATATGAAGGTAACAGTATACGCGTGGGCGGCGCACGCGCAGAAATCAGGACATACGCAAAAGTCCGGTTGCGCAGTGGCCGTGACGCTCAGATTCGATCGAATCGCGTGCAGGTTCGATTCCCACGGGACCAGACCATTTTTTTAATGTTTATTAATGTTTCCGCTCTGAAGTGAATACATAATATTTATTGACTGAACTGTGCGTTTTCGTGCGTTGTGACGTCAATGTTTGATTGAATTTCAGGCTCTTATAACAGTTCAGCAATTCAAGATCTTCGTAGTCAGTCTTTATTATATTTTTCACTCACAAAAATTAATAACTACCTATATTTTAAGGGATACTTCATGCAGAATTAGAATATTTTCGGAAAGTGTACCAGTTTTTATTTAAATTGCTACAACATGAGAGTCTTCAGGAAAAGGAAAAGCTAATGAAAATGGATATTTTATTAGTCATCTGTTATTTTTGCCAACGAACTGAAGTTGTGTGTGTCTTATTCTAAAAGTTTAATAAGAGCCAAATTAGTTAAGTTATAATAAGAAAGTATTGTTTTATATTATTAACAACTATAAATGTAATGTTAAAATAAAGATTATCCCAACTACATTTGTCCAAAGCTATTGAGATAAAGACTTCCGAATATGTGTCCGAGATTGCGCGGAAGTAGGGGACAACTTTGTCGCTACAGACCGACAGGCGACAATTTATTTATGTAGATTATCGTTTGGAATTTGTGACGATACAATATATCATGACATAGAATATATGTGAGAATTCTTTATTAAGAATGGAAAGTATAGAATATGTGTACCTATTAAATAAGTTATAACTTATAAATACTGTACTGTACTGTAATAAACATATATTGTGAATATGTCATCTTCTCTTTAATTTATTAAGTCTTTAATCTTTATTGAATAATAATTCACTTACATAAATTAATTACTAATTGATGGAACGATTTCGTAACTTACTAGTTACTACTCACCTAATTATTATCCTTCATTTCTCTTATCTTCATCCTTCATCACCCTTGTTTTACTTACCTGAAACTATGAAACCTTTGTAGTTGAAAGTAAGTGAAGTTCTTACATCTTTATTGAATTGCTATTTCACATATTTTTTTCAGGATTATTAAAAATTCGTTGGAAAGGTTTTAATAGGGATCGACACTGTCTTTAAATTTTAAACTATAGTTATTTTTGAGCTTTCTACTATATACCAAGGATTCAGTTAAATAATTGATTGTTTTTCTTATATTATCTTACCAAGAATGAAATATTAATGCATACTTTTACATTTTACAAGTACTACTAGCTATCGAACCAATTTTCGAGACTTGTTCATTGAAATTACATGGAAAAACTGTGACATTTCATTAGTGCGATGTCAACTGGTGCTTCGATTAAAATTGTTTATGTTTAAATTAAATCCCAAACTAACCTTTCCAACCTGAAGTCGTGCATCATCCTGCTAATAATTGATATTTCTTTCTCATCGGACAGTCGTGTGAAATCTCAAGACTCACTGAACGCTCGTGTATTTCAGTCAAAGGTTGAACGTTACCTATTTCTTTGTCTCGTGTGAAATTTCAAGGCTTGTGACTGAACCCACGACTCGTGAATTTCAGTCAAAGGTTAGACCATGTGTGGAATGCCATTCCCGTGACCTGGCCAATTTGTTGTAATCACATTTTATTGGGCACAATTGGAGCAGGAAGGATGGGGTGCATACTGAGCGGACGGGACAATGACGTCGAGGAAATGGTGTGAATTTTATGCTTTTAGGGGCTTTAAATAGTTTGGGAAGAGGATATGGGATTTGAGCGTAAGTATCAATGATTTGGATAGAACAATAAGCGTGGTGTCACAGTAAAAAGTAACTTTGTGGGAGTTTTGGTAGAGCTTCGGAGTGAAGGGATTTGGCTGAAATTTTGTAAGAAAGTTGCTTAAAGATTGAAAAATCTACTGATCTGCTCATTGTTTGACTATTGCAGTTACTTTTGAATTTAAAAATGGATAAATATTTCATAAGATAACATGAAGCTCTTTTATAGCCTAAAGGGGATTGAAAAAACTCAAACATTGCTTTCCAGTTTTATATATTATAATGTCAAAACAAATTACAATAAATTACGCCAAATTAAATATAAATTTAAACCTATATAAAATAAATAAATCTAAATTACATTGTGACTAATCAAAAAGTGTTATATTTAAAGCATTTTGTTTCCACGAAGGAAGTAAGTACAAATATTATAGGTACAATAATTATAAAAAATATTATAATTATATATTAATTGTAACGGCTACAGAGACTTTGGGGTAGAGCTGTTTTCAAATATTTGTAGAAAAACGACAAACATATTAAATTAAGTCAGTTAAATTATGACTATGTCTTGTTAATTCTATTTTACAGAATATTTATAGTCAGTTTCACAACTTTTGGATACATTCTGTTTTGGTTATCTGTCAGTTAAAGTATGATGAAACAGTACATGAAAAAGTGTTAAATATCTTCTATCTGTGACTTTCTCAGCAAGTCGTGAAACTGGCGCTTAAAAAGGTTAAAAATGTTACAGGTTACCGGAGTTATTTAAAGATATTTAATTCTAAATTATTACATACAAATTTTCATGGCGACATCATGGTGAAAATTCACCAGATTTTACACTATCATTGCTATGACTAAGTCCTAAAATTTAATCAATCGGTGATCATATTCGTCCTTTAAATCTAAAATCATGTTAATAGATCACAGCTTTTACTTTTGTGTATTTTACGTTTTGTTAATTTCTATATACATACAAAAGTTAGTGTTATAAAAAGGTTAGTCCAAATTATTACATTGTGATAGAATGTTGTGGAAGATATTAAAAAAAAATATTTACATCTACAGCTACTTAAATATCGCGGTATTAAATTAAAAAAGAAAACAGTCTTTATGATAGATTCACATGTTACAATTTTTAAAATAAATAATTATTAAATAAACTATTAAAATAAAATACATTGCAAGAACTAGAATCGTAGTTATATAGACTGATCTCTGAAACATTGTTTGTTAAAATTTAATATAAATGGCCACTGGCCATTATTTGTCTATTAAAAGTATGTACATATATGCTATTTAATATTTTAAAATATACTGTAGGTGGTGTAAATAAAATATAAAGTGTATTGCAAATTTCCCAGTCGTAAAAAATAATGATGTCTCGGTGAATATTTCTCAAGTATGTGTCTCAAAATCTCAAAGGTATAATGAAAAATAAGTAATACGTTTATGAAATCTATTTTACGCACAGACTAGTTTTCTATCAAGATATAAAATCCATCAGGATTCAAGAACGCTGATTCCTACAAACCGAAAAAAAATACATTTTGCTTCTAGTCTATCCAAAAACAATGTTTCAAACCCCAGCCTAAATGTGGCACAAAGAACACGCATTCACGCACGGCTAATCAAAAGCGATCTTCCTCCTGATCGCCTTATCAGCCACGAAATGCATCCTCCTCTTTAGCGAGTTCCTTTTCAACAGCACTTTCGTGTCCTTCACCTTTGGCGTCACTTCATTCTCCATTTTCATTAGTAGCATCGAATCTTGTTCATTCATTTCATCATCTTCTAATTTGGTCATTCCGATCCAATCGGCTGTATCATTACATTTATACCAGTCATATGTTCCTTCTAGTGGTACTTCATTTTCAAAGTCAAAGTTCCACTTTTTAGATTTCTCGTCTCTGTCTCTAAGGATTGACTCTTGGAGCACGTTCGTGAAGTTATCGATTTTGGCTTCTTCTGTTACATCATCTGTGGCGAAGAGTCGCCGCCTTACTGTACTGTTCGCTGATATTCTAGGCATTTTGGTGTGATGAGGTAGTCTGTGGACAATGGAATAACTATAAGTATTAAGTTTAAATATTAATTTTTTTGGATATTAAAATAACCTTTCAAATAAAGAACCTGTGATTTTAAACTGGATTCTAATATCGAATGATAAGAATTTCGACGAAAGAAAAATATCAAAATTTTCACACAGTATGTGGTTTTAACAATTTTTTTTCAATTATGTTTTTATAGGTATATCTAGTTGTTTTATATCACTGTCGCCTTGCAGTGGTTAGCATACAAGCTTTACAACAATTAACATATTATACAGACGAGTCTGAGTTTCAAAGACTGTAGAGTCGTGTGTAAGAAAATATCAAATCATATCATCAGCCATTGACACAGGATGTTTGTCAAACAGAATTGTGTTTGGGAAACAATCCATCGTCACTTTAACTGAGTGGCCGATCCGCTGACGTGTGTAACCAACACCTTGGTTAATGTGAAACTTAACGATTGAATTGTTCTTTGTATGCTATGAAACTTTATATAATAAGAAAGTTGTTGATATAGCGGAATATTTTTATTACTATTTAATAAATAAAACTCTGAATTGAAAGTTGACTATGATCGTCACAAAGTGGGCCATAGTATTTTTGTTTCAATTGGTTCAAACATTTATAATTTCTAACGAATTACTGTTAAAATATCTTGTTATCATAATCACTATGAAATCAGATAAAATTAAATGCTTCAACCTTTTACATACACACGTCCCTTAGACACTGAGGCATTATCATCTTATTATCTACGACTAACATACGAACTTTTGTAAGATCAGTATACCTACTAGTACTATACTAACACGTAACATAAGCAATTATTAAAATGCGTTATATATACCGGATGTATACACCTACATTTCCTCGCCTTGTCGATATGCAATGAAAGGCAAACACAGAATGTCTTGTTGATTGCGCCTAACCATTGACCGTTAGAAGATTGCTTTAATCTCTGCGATGATAGGCTTATTTGAAAAATCAAAAAACGCTTTAGACCTTATGTTGACCGCATTCCTGGTTAAATATAGAATATTCTCGAAGCAGTTATCTTTTCGTTTATTGTAGGAAACAGGAACAGGGTTCATTAATAAAATCTACCTTGATATAGATGTAGGTACACAACTTTTAAATATTGCTTCATAATTTTTTTACATAATTTAATCTTGCTATTTACTCAGTAAACTTTCTACCTCAGAATATACTTCCTTTATGTGTATTTGAAATGTACAATTAATGTACAATTATGAATTAATGTACAATGTACTTATCGAACAAAAGTTATTAGGCGTGAGAAATACATTACAAGATGATTCTATGTATATAGTATATACTATACCTACGATTTATTTCTTGTTATGTAGTGTAGTGTCGTATATTTTCTAGTTATTAGCTACCTATCTTTATTTTTGTTTAATTAAGTAATTATTCCTACTGAACTGTTACATTTAGACCATATATATCCAATTATTATATTGTACGTTAATAAGGCTACGCTCTGTAAGCTTCTTAGAGCTTTTGATCCGGCCGCCTTACTCCAGAACATTCTATGTAGGTATACCTACTTACAGATATCCCTCAAAGGTGCGACAAAAGTACACAACAAAGATGAAAGACCGCTAAACTTCCGTTCACGTTAACAGCGGATTAGCAACAGTTAAACCGTTTGTCCGAAACAAAAGCACAGTTAGCCGACCGAGCCGCTAATTGTCGTGTGCTCCGCTTTCTGACCGAACACACAAAATTATAATTTTGAGATGCAAGGCGGATACGTTTTTGTTCGATAAGATACTTGGTTAGTTTTATCTGGTAACTAGTAATTATGCAAGACATATAGTGGTTATATTATATTTTGTATGTCAATAAACTTCGCCTCTACATTTTTTATAAAGACTGACAATTCTATTGTAAGTGCCTCTTTTATATAATTTTCAACTTCCTACTTCCCCTATAATCTACTCACCTATCAGGATGATAGTATGTATCACCTCTAACAGAATTACATCCATCGCTGAGAGAGCGCAGCGAGTCACAAGTAAATATTCCATTTCAACTTCGTAGATCCCATTAAACTCCCCACTGCTTGGATAAAACTTATCCGTCTAATAAAGTATTACACGATAATATTAAAATATCACGTAAACTGTCAAATACGGGCAATTAGAATACGTTTTTAAAATGGTAGTTTTATACATTATTCGACGAATAAGTTTTAACCAAGGATTGAAAAATCAGCCCTTAAGGAATAATCTGCCCTTACTTTTATTTATGTTCACATAAACCTGTCATAACCTTTCGTCGCGAATATAAACGTACCTATTATTATTTTTACAGGCTATTACGAATTGCAGCTACCACGGCACATTACACCATAAACTTATTTGCTTATAATTCTTTCGAGGTAATAAACTAATTCAAACCGTAATAAGTACACTGCATCCGACTGCAATTGCATTAAGCAAGTACAAGCCACCGACCAACCAACCATCCTGTTGATAGAGCATTTTGTAGGCTCTTTTTATTATATCAAACATATTCATAAAACAATTTAAACATTCATCAAGTGTGAAACAATGTTATCGGGTTAAAATCGTTAAGTCGATAATTAAATTTATGTGTTAACGTATCTCCTATCTTCGCGGTGTTACTTTCATAGAAGATACATCTTTTGAATATTTATTATTTACTGTACATTGTCTGTTTAATAATAATTAATGGACATTACTATAATGTTTTGAAGGGTTAGGTAATTAAATAATGATGATAGATACGGACAATACATTTCGATAAAATTGTGTATGTTTGTATGTTTCTAGACAAGGAATGGAAGCTATATTGTTTTCGCTAAACTTTGGTACGTAGATTTTAGATAGACAAAGTTGGTATAACATGGCCGCCCAAACGTCATTTAGGACTGATGATTAGTCTTCATAATTGTGTAGTTTTTATAGGATTGAGATACATATAAATTTCTTATTAGAACACAAAAATATGCAATAAAGTTTAGGTCTATAAATATGCGACAGGCAGCAATATTTTAATCACGAACTATATTAACTTATAGATACTACTACCTTTTACTTACCGAGCACAAATAACTACAGTAAATTCTTAACAAGATTATTTTCTTATTCATACAAAACCATTGCACACACGTAAACAATGCAACATTACAACTAGGCTATATTTAAAACGATATAACATATTGTGTTAGATTTATCGAGCATAAAGATTGTAATCGGTGCCGAATCTCAAACAATTTGTTGCTATCACGAATATACTTATACACACCTATCTCTAATAGTTGATTTCCGTTAGTTTTGGTCATTCATGAAATATGTATAATGTAGAAATGGGGAGAGATTTACATTCTTTACCTGTCTTCAAGTCTTGTAAGTTTATTTTTGGTTTAAAGAGGGTTACTCACGAATGAAGTTATTAAGTATAACATACTGAAACGAGCAAAAGAAGAATTTCATTTGTATTCATTTTATGCATATTTACTTAATAAAATATATTATAAAAAGTACTAATCAAATTAAAAAAAAAACACAACAATAAAAATAAAAAATAGCCTCGGCATATTCAGGCATTTTTTAAACATTTCTTAGAAAAAAATGCAAATTACCTACTTATAATGAAATTTCTCTTTTAAAATACGATGCGTAACTTGCATTAAATGACGTTATCGATTAAAAAAACGTTCCCTAAACAGTACATTATACAAACAATCACCGTCACAGTCTACAGATTTTTGTAGGGAACGAAAAAAACCGACATCCAACGTCCTAACATAGCTCCTGGAAGAAATAAATGCACCAACTAATATGAAGTGGATTTAAAAATACAGAATCATTTGCATTTAAAAATACACCTATGAAAACGTCTACGAAGTCTACGAAATATTGTGTAAATTCAAAATTCAAATTATATTTATTTGCAAGAATGTAGTTACAAATTATAGATGTTTTAATTACAATATTAAGTGGCTAATACATTCTACCCATTGATTGGGTGTGCAAATATTAAAAAAGAAAGTTGATTAGTCTAATTATTAATTGTACAGTAAATAATTATTGCATTTAATAAAAATTACTCGTATGTTTTGCAAATACATATCTGGCAATATTAATTAGTAAATTGTTGGATGTTGAAATTGGAAAAATAGGGAAGCCGGTAGATCGGGTTCTATCCAAATTTGATTTAAATTGACGATAGCTTAAAATAAAACTTCTCAAACAAGCCTCTGTAAGTACCCACTATTATGTGTCTCTACTGGATGAAATTGATCGCCAATTGCACCAAAGAATACATATAGGTAAATACATAATCATAGTTTATACACAGATAACTTAGTAAACTAACATAACAAAAATAATCAGACAGACAGACAACAGTCATTCGCGGAAGATACAGATGACGTTCTAAATTTAAACAGGGGCGCGCGTTAATTGCGCTGCGCACGCGTCGCGACAAAATGGCCGCTCGCTTCCGGCGAAGTCCGACAAGTGCGCGACACGACACCGGCACGACACCGACACGACCGCGACGCGACAGATCGGTTGCACACTACTCATGTTACAGATATCAATGTCTGAGAGAATTGCATAGATAATACATAAAACAAGATACAAGTAGATCAAAATGTTATACAATATTCTGCAATGGTATGTGCTTCAGACATCATAATCCAATATTTCTGAACAAGTTTAAAGAATCTCATTTATTTTAGGAATACGATTATTTTTGTTATTGTAATTCACATCATTTATGGTCTTGCAATCGCAATCCACAAAATTTTAATCTAAATTCAATTTTTTCTTCTCAAATTAAACAACTCCGCTTTCCGCTCGTCACTCCTAGCAATAAAACTTCACCATAAAACGTCTTTGTGTCTCAATCAATGATACCCACAAAATTCCTAGAACGCTTAAAGTGAAACGTAAACAAAACGCAACTTCAAAAGTAGCGCTCCGCGGGAGAATCGAATAAAAATACATTTACTTGGTTCATGTCGTAAAATGGTCCGAATTTAGCCAACTTGTCCTAGCCACGAGATGGGATATTTACGCATATTCTTATTTAACTTTAACCCCACTTGGCGATTGTATTTTTGAAGTATTTACTTACCGACTTC
>CAJQZN010029828.1:0-18397 GCA_907164685.1 Colias eurytheme | reverse complement strand
AAATAATTAAATTTTAACTATTTTTTACTAATGTAATCATTTTATGGAAATGCATGATTTAATCCTGTAGTCTGGAAAATGATAAAAGTGTAGGTCTGGTTGGAGTGGTCGTACAAATATGAAATTTTAGTTAAATTACCTATTCTATGTATGTGAAAGTTAAGTTAAATTATTCTGCAATATAAATTGACAGTTGGTATTCAAAACTATAAAATAAATATCTTAATGAGCACTTAGAATTCTCTGCAGTAGTATCTCCATACTGAGTAATAAATTAACCTTTCGAGAAACCTGGTTGTTTTCGCTTTTATTATGTTAAAGCACGTGCACATTAGCGTACTACATAATATATTTCTCTTAATCTATATGTTATTACAAAAAGCATATAAAGTAAGGTTTAAAATAATTTAATGTGACTTTTCACTAGGAGTTTCTTATCATCGTTAGGATATTACCAGAACAAGAATTACTCAGGGAAAACCGGATAAGTTGTTATTTTTACCGGATAAGCCTTATCGGCATGTTTAGACACTGTTAGTGTTTTTGCTGTGAAAGGTCGTGTAAAGATAATCTTAGGTACACACATATGTCGAAATATTTAACTAAGTAAAGGTTGACCTTGTTTTCAAAGTGCCATTTCCTTTTGAACTAAATTAGCTTTTATTTTAGTAACTAGAAATCACTTATTAATACCAAAAATGATAAGAATAACAATTGGGTAAAATTGTATGTATATCCATCTATTAATACACAGTACCCGACGACGTAAACATTTAATTTAACTCCATAATTCTTGAGAAATCTTAATGTCCATGAACATGAATATAAAAACGATTTTTTTCGGGGCCTTTTAGCACTCTCCCAGAAGCTTACGCAAAGGTAACGAAAACGTTTTCTTTTATGGAAACTTATCTTTAAAAATATATAATCTGTTCCAGGTTCCCATGGAACTGGGGTCGTACCGAATGCATAGGTGTAGACGCTGACCGCAACTGGGATTATCATTGGGGTGAGAAAGACTCCTCGCAGGATCCTTGCTCCGAAAACTACGCGGGACCGCATCCATTTAGTGAACCAGAGACGAGAGCTGTCTCCGAATTCTTAGCTGAACACAGGGGACAAATAAAGGTATCCTACTATTACTGCTAACATTAAATAAAAATACTATCAAAAATTTTGTAGAATCATATACCTACAATACTTTTTAAAGTGAAAAATTACGGTACCTAGAGTGGAATTTTTATAATGCCACCGCACGCTAATGCATAATTAAACGAAGTTTGGGGGACAATCACATAGAAAGTAATCACAAAAACATTTCGAAAATATTCCACGCTGCTAAGCTGTATAAGACATTAGTTGCCTATTACTTACTTTGAGTTTTTGTGGTGTGCCACTTTTTCCACCGATTTCTGAACGATAAGTTATATTTAAATTCAATTTTATAGTACGTATATAATATATTGAGCAGGTATTATAGTATTATTAGCGATGTTTTTGATTTCTCGGTTAAAATAACTTTAAAGAAATTAAAATCCAACAGGACAATAATTATAAATTAGAAATCTTAAGGTAGAGAACTTATAGCGCAAACGTCTGAGACCTGAGTCGTGGCAATTTATCATTCTCCAGAACTGAGGTAAACCGCATATCAAGAAGGCATAGAAATTGTGAGAGAATATGGTGTATTTGCCCGTAATATGAACACTTTCATACATTTCATCAAATTGAACACTGCAATCTGCACATAACAATATTATTCTCACTTATATCTATAATAAGATATAAAAATAACTGCGTTAAAGGTTTGATGTCGGTGCATGGGCTTAATACTAACTAAGTGCTTAGTGTTTGGCACCGACTTCAAACCTATTTAATAAATAGCACATCTAAATAATATTATGTAGTTAGTAATGAATAATATGAAATCTTTTTTATTTTTTACTTTTCTGTTTTTGAAGTCGGTTGTTTTTAACGCAGTTATTTTTATTAAATACTTTTTAGTGTATTTTTCAACACGAATCAAACGAGCCCAATCTCGATAAAATTGAATCAATAAATTACTGAGTTCCTATGACCACCTTCCAATTCCATCATCAAATCAGCTCTATTTCATGATAATGTTTCATCGCTATCCAATTTACATACGTATACAAAATTTCAGCTCAATCGGTTACCGGGAAGTGAATCAAAGTTACTTGCTACATTTCAATTAAGTCATCGAGTACAGACAAAAATGCTCATAAAATAAAAACTACTGGGCCTATCCGAATAAAATTTTTATGGGACCAATTCGACACCATTCCGCATAACAATATGAAGAAAGTCATAATTTAAGACGCATTTTTTCTTTTAGGATATATATTTATATAGGTAGATATCCTACTATAGTATTTTACTCTTCATTACACATTCATGATACAACTGTATGGTAGTGTGGTACGTAATTTTATTATTAGGTATACTAATAGTCGACGTATACCTCAGTTGGATTAAAAAAATAGGATGTTGATAGTTAATATTCGTAGTCTATGTGTCTAAGATGAAACAGGGCGCCTACTTTCGAAGAAATCGATTGAGGAAAAGGGTGTTGTGCCTTGTGCAAATGGCAGGTCACTATCTACGCATAGCCAATTTCCGGAAGAAAACTTAGTACTTATAATAAGCACTATTATTATAGCTTTAAGGGGAAATTAAACATGGTGACATTACTACCTATACACGGCCGTGTTAGTCTAATTTAATGACGTAGGTTCTTTAATTATACGGACATTTTTAAAAGACATAATTAAGTAGTTATTGGTAGATATCGCGTTAGAATATTTTCTTATAAACAGCTAGTTTTTAATTATTTATCTGAAGAATTATGCTAATTACAGGTGTACATATCCCTTCACGCATATTCACAAGCATGGCTGCTACCAAACTCTCACGCTCACACACCGTATTCTGACGATGGAGTCCTGGTGGAAATGGGAAAATTGGCGACTGCAGCCCTTGCAGACATGTATGGTACTAAATATCAGGTAAAATATGAAGATAGAAACTAAGTAAATGACTTTATCGCCGAATATTCAAAACCACTCTAAATGTTGTGGAATACACACAATGCGTTAAATTAGAGAATTTTTAATGATTATTTATCGATGTTGTTATGTCTAGGTGGGCACAGCTGCTGACATTCGACAACCGGCTTCAGGGATGTCACACGATTGGGCAAAAGCAAGAGCAGGAGTTAAATTTTCATATCATGTAGATCTGCGGGATTCTTTTGGTCCGTATGGATTTTTATTACCCGGGTCACAAATAGTTTCTACAGCCAGGGAAACTTGGCAGGCAATTAAAGCAATTGTTGATAATTTGACACCGTGACTGCTCTGCACATGCCTTTACAAATTAATATTTTATAAAAAACTATGGTTTTATATTTCGTATACAAACTTATTATTTCTATTGTGCATTACAATTTTTTACCATGGCCATAGTGCTCGAAAATTGTTACAAAAGTTATTTCACTAGATAAATGGTTTACACTTATTTATATTAGCTGTAGAAAAAGGCTGTTACAGTAGATATAACATATTATATTAGGGTTTAGTTAGATAATATTTATTGTTAATAAATGACTGTAGCTATAATAAACAGAAATATGAACAAAAATATATTTTTTTTATTTTATTCCATGTACTACTTCCATTCCATAACTACTGCGATAATTGCAAATTTATTATTCATTGTTAAATTATATTGAAGTATTCTTGTCCGTTCATCTACTTACGTCCAAAATACCTTATAATCTGCAACTACTAGTAGGTAACTAATTACTATGTATTATGTACTTACTTTCTAATCCATTTCTTATATTCTTTAAAGGCAGAATTTTAAAAACATGTTGAACGTTAAACTTTATACATATAAACTATTTTTACTAGGTATAGACCACTCCAAAATTAAAAACTTTACCTATTGATTATATCCACGTATTGTTGTGATGAAAGCATTACCTTTATAAGAGACCAACTCCGGAAAAACTTATCCATATCCAAACGGAGAAAAATCCAACAAACATCATTAAAATCTGCTCAGCAGCCAGAAGCGTAGCATGCCTTGGCGGGGCCCCGTATAAAAATTTGTTGGGGGGGCCCTTAGGAAGGGTAAAGATTTCTCACAAAAGAAAAATATGTTTGCATAAAATTAAAAGAAATATTTATTCATCATAATTAAGTAACTATCTGTCACTTATTCCAAAATTTTTAGAAACAATTTAAATTAAATATACGCACAGGAGGCCAGAAAATTCCTTTTTTTGACTTTTATCATTTCTGAAAAAAAAAATTTTTTTGGAAGTTTTCAGTAATTTTTGCTTACGCACGTTGGGGGCCCCCTTGGCGCGGGGGCCCCGTATAATCCGTTCATAATTTCGAAGTCGATTGACACTCATGTACATAATATATCGCTTGCGACGAATATACATAATTGTACATAGATTAAAACTAAGGGTAAAAAAATGTGGATTAAAAATATTTTTATAAAATATAGGTAATCGTCGTCTATTAAACCAGATCAGATTTTCTAGGGTTGATCGTATAATACTGTTTACATAATATCTATCTAACTAATTATCTATATTTAAATTAAATATTTTTTTACCCAGCATGTGTAAAAAAATATTTAATTTAAATATAGTAACAAATTCCTTAGTCAGAATTCTGGTAACTACGCTGAACACGCGGACTAAGGGCGGCTTGCGCATCGTCGTTAAATACAGTTTAAGAGCGACGTAAACGCATTTAGTCTGCTAATTATAATTAGCGTCTTGCACAACAAAAATTTAGGCACTAATCACGTTTAACGAACTGTCAAAGTTAAATACCCAAAGATGGCTATTTAGCGTCGCTAAATACGTTTAGTAGTCAATCGCGCGTCATCATTTTGAGGTTATAGAAGTTTACTATTATTTTATAAAAGATTTAAGAGTTCGGTAGGAAGTTTGTAAGATAGATTTGTGGGAATTGTATTATGACGACGATGAGGAGATTATAGAATATATCAACAGACCGAGGGAATTGTTTGAGAGAGCAGACTTATTTGGAATGTATTCGGACGACAAATTCTTCAGAAGGTTTCGTCTAACGAAAGAAACCACTACAATTTTGTTACAGCAAATAGCCCCACATTTAAAAACCAGCAACAAGTAAGGAAATGTACTTATTATTAATGAAAGCTCGTCGGTCCATTTCACGAATTTTTTTTAAGAAATGCAACCATTTTGCTCTAAGTCAAGTGTACAACATGTGTACAACGCACAAAAACGTAAAAAGGAACGCAAGAAACTGCTTTACCGACTCCCTAACTACGATTAGTTAAATTACTATCCAAACGGACATGGGCAAGACCTTTTTAATTGTATTTAGGCTAAACATATTTAGCAAGATAAACGCATTTAACTAAATTCTGTTTAGACCAAATGTTGTGCAAGCCGCCCTAAAAAGGCAATGACGGTAAAGGTCAAAGAGGTTACTTTTTGTGCAAGATCCAAAGCAATGTATTTACCTACCCATCCGCTTTGGCATTTGTACTTTTTATGTTATTTTGATATAAAAAAAGTTAAGCCTAATTAGTTACCTAACTACTCCTTATATTAACAGCTACCTGTCAGTGAAAGTCCCGTCAAAATCGGTCCAGCAGTTCTTGAGATTTGCCAGAACAAACAGACAGATTGACAAAAATTGCTTTTTTGGTAACTACCTATATCCATAAGCATTTAGTAAAAATCGGTTATCATCACTACATAATATAAAACAAAGTCGCTTTCTCTGTCCCTATGTCCCTTTGTATGCTTAAATCTTTAAAACTACGCAACGGATTTTGATGTGTTTTTTTTAATAGATAAAGTGATTCAAGAGGAAGGTTTAAGTATATAATTTATTACTTAGGTTTTAGACAAAGCGGGCGAAGCCGCGGGCGGTAAGCTAATTTCAATATTAAAAACAGACACTTCAACTTTATTATTGGTGACTGGTGTTATTGGTCTACATAATAAATAGATATATAGATGTTATCCAGCATTTAGGTAGATAACAGTTTTCGCCGTCTTGTCTTTGTCGATTGCTTGACCGAATATAGGGACTGTTAAACAGTTGAAACCACCAATGTCTATTGTAAAGTACATACTCACTAACGAGCGAGAATTTTAACTTAGTGTCGAACTCATAAACTGAGTTCAAATTCGAAGTGAAATTAAAATAAAAGCTGTTCTTGCTTGGATAGGGTAATTGTAAGACTAAAAACAATGAATTTCAATACATAGCTATAGTATAAAACAAAGTCGCTTTGTTAGTTCCTGAGATTAGCGCTTTCAATCAAACAAAGTCATCAGTATTATTAATTTATTGAATTAAAGTCGATGCGCCACGAAAGAAGTCTCGTATGCGCGGCGCTGTGAGCAGATGCTGCAGCTGCTTGTTTTTTCATGATAAGTATGGATGTTTATTTATTTTACGCATGAGTACCGAAAAATTGAGAACAATACGATTGCCATCAGTTATTTAGCACTTCTCTCTCCAGTTGGTAATGGTTGATGCGTGGTGTGCTTAGATCATTAAGTAGTTTAATACATAATGATCTAAGGTGGTGTGCTTTGGTGTGACGTGTGAAGAGGCAATCTGAATTCTGACATGATAATATAGCCAACCTGTCAAATTTAGTTCCTATCTTTGCCGTGGCATATTTCTTTATTCTAGTTTATTCTATTTTCTTATCTACGTCAAATGTCAATTAATGTCAATGTGACAATGTCTAGTTTATAGAAAGATTTTTTACTGAAGTTTAAATTCGCAAATCAAAATAAACAATCTTATAAAATTATAATTAATTCGATTAATGGCATATCTTTATATTATGTATAAAAAGACAATGATCTGATTTTTGCTAACATCATTTTTCGAGGTCTATTTCCTTTTCTGACAGTGAAAATGGACTCTGAAAGCACCGACCTGCCCAAAATGATTTCCGACAATATAATTGACCCTACCGGCTTCGATGTAACTATAAGTGCCCTCTTGGTTGGATTAGGGGCTGAGAAGTACTTATCTATTTTCAGGTAACATCTTTTAGAGTACATACTAAATATATTCCTTATTTCTCACTTATAATAAATAAATTTCTTACAGGAAACATAATATTGGGCAATGTACCCTTATGGAATTAAACGACGAAGACTTAATTAAATTAGGAGTAGATGACAAAATTATAAGAGGAAAACTTTTAAGTGAAGTTAAGAACTTACCTATATACCAAGAAACAGTGCTCCAAACGTAAGAACAATATTTACTCTGATTATACCCTAAATTATGAACCCCACATAAATTATAATTTATTTCAGATCTAATAATTCTTCACACTTGGGCCCAATAGAGATTATTGATATTTTGGAGGAGAGTTCTCAGCAGTTGTACCGAATATACCTGAGCATGATGGCCAACTCAATAGCACTCAAGAAATCAAAGAAAGTTACAGATTGTTTATTACACCAAGACAAATATGCTTCTGATGTATGCCTCACCACCCTTAGTCATATGACTAATATATTGAATTCAATGGATATAGCCTTGCATACAAAATTCAAGGTATAATATTTGTATGATCATAATATTAAAAAAATGCAATGATATGAATTATTATAACTGTTATAACTTGATACCAAAATAATGTATGGCAATTATTACATACAAGTGCCAAATAACATTAATTAATGTATTTAATTGTTTCAGGTGTTAACTTCAAAGACAAACAGTAACAGAAAAAAGAAGATAGTTGTGGGAACAGTGGGCAGTGCTGTCATTATAGTATTATCTGTGTTATTTGTCCGTTCATTGAAGCAAATCTAAGTTCCTAAAGACTTTTATATGTTTGTTAATAAACTGTTTTGCAAAGATTTTTAATAGTTTAAGATACCATTTGATATGGAAACATATTATTTATGTTAATTATTAAAACATTAAATACCTCAAAGTTCTTGAACAGAATTGATTTGTTTTACTTCACATCTTTAAACACAAGCAAACTAAAAAAAATAACTAAAACTAGACAGAAAAATCAAATCATTTCTTCATAAATTTAAATTCAAAGGCAAATAATATACATATATTTTAAATTTTATAGGTATATATTTTACAGGTGTATATTTTGTAATCCAATTGATTGATTATTTTAGATCCAATGAACTATGAGTCAGTTAATAATGAGTTTACACTTATACAATATTCATATATGTTTGCCTTTACTGTTACAGTAGATTAAAAAGTACAATTATACCTATATAGATAAAGATTTAAGTTAAATCCTTGTATATTTATTTTTTCAAGAAAACAAAGAACAGTTCACATATGTATCAAATAAAAATGCATCTTATAATTGCTCCCTTATGTAACAATCATTTAAAAATTCGCTGAACTTCATAAATTTAAATTCAGGAGTATCATAAATATTATATTAAGCGTAGTATGAATAACTTAGCAAGCGATTTCCAAAAGTTAACACTTTTGTTTGCATGATAAGTAAATCCGTACAGCGACCCAATTGTTTCGACCTCACCAATTAAAAGCGTAAGGTAAATGTTGAGCTGGCACAAAGCGGGCGGCGGGCATTGTTTGAGCATCAAGCGGGCGTGACGTCACGAGGCCGGGCGCTCCGGAAGCGGCCGGGAGGTGTTCGCCGGTAGCGGAGTCCTGTGTTCCCTGGACCGACGATATCGTTTATTGCAACCAAGCGCGCCAATTGAAGCGCGTGTCCGCTCCTCGCTCAGTCGAACAATGCTTGAGCCGTATCGCGAAATGTTTGTCAAATAATGTTTCCATTTTTTAAAGAGATCAAACAGTTTTATAATATTTTTCCTGGAAAGTGTCAAAAATGCTGATTTTTTGTTTATTTACAATTACCTTGTTTCGTTGTTGTGTTATTGCCCAGGATGTAATTACAGGTAAAATGATTTCTATTTTTTTTATATAATTGCAACTTATCCTAACAGAAAACATTAATTCTCCAGCTTAAAAGAATGACCTTACTTTAATATTTACGGTGCAAAATAATTTCTAAGAATTATTGTACTTTAAATTTGCATCGATTTCAGAAAGTACCTACCTACTCAATCACAACCAACGGTCACCGACAGTTTTGGTGATTCAGTTCAATAATTTCCTTTTAATCCCAAATTGTAAACCATATCAATTGAGTAAATATAAATTGATGACACCGGTGTATTATAATATAGCACCCCTGTTGAAAACAGTCGTGTTTAATTTTTTAAAGCTTTCCTTCTTATTCTATTAAGTATTTAAAACTTAAAAAAATTTTAGTCATCTATCCTGTTGGGCTCCAAACTTGCAATTATTTATCTAACTTTCCTGAACGTATTTTTCTTTAAGTGGAAGCGGTGTTAGGGCAGAGCGCAGAGCTTCCATGTAATGTTACCGCCGATAAAGAAGACGACACACTTAACATATTGGCATGGTATAGGAACGGTTCTAGTACAGCTTTTTATAGGTAAATCATTTTTGTTTAAATTTTCTAGACAATGATCCGATATAATTAAATATTTCAGTATACAATTATAAATTGTCAATTCTTTAATTAAATTTGTATTCTAATCAAATGGCGCTATTAAATAATTTATTTCTCCTGTCTTCTCTCCGATGCAACTGTAACAAGGTCAATGTCACGAGTACGGCACACATTATAGAGGGTTACGACGTACAAATACTAATGATTAACTCCCTCCACAATGGAACTAGCTGTTGCGTGCATTGTAAAAAATAAAATTATATAAAGTTTAAACCTGTGGTTTAAACATATTAACTGTCCCTTTATCCATTACCAAAAATGACATGATGATATTAGTGGACCTTAGTTTTTAGAACTGCTTTTGAAGTATAATAAGTAATAACGTTTTGCACCAGCAGTCGTGACCTTCGTGGGGGGTCCGGCAGCGTAATGTCACCCAGCAACAGATACCGATTACTAGATTCAGAAGAAGAAGGATTGGACAGCTTAGAAATTCTTACAGTGAGATCGTCAGATGCAGGCCTCTATCACTGCAACGCTGATTTCAAAAGCAGCCCCGCTCGTAAAACTTATGTACAATTGGCGGTTATTGGTAAGACTACTTTCATTTACAGCTCGCTTATGTTTACATAGCCGTCATAATTTTATATTCCGGTAACTCTTGTACCGTTCGCGTTGTTTAGTGGAAAACATTGTTCCCGTGGAAACAAGTAGGTTAAGGTAGTACCCAGTTAACCGAATTTGGAAGGGCACACAAGATTAATTGCTTATTGTGGCGGACATAGGTATTATAAAATATAAAATGCATATCGCAATTCACTACAAATACCCAGACAAAAGAAAAACTTGATCTCGATTCAGTTTGACCTACTACTATTTTGTACCTGAATTCACAGCTAACCAACAGATTCATAATATTGACTGATGATCCTGCAATTCTGATAAAAATACATAGTTATTTTATGGAAAATTTACAAATATTTACTTATCTAGTGAAATGGCAGAGCCGCGGTTTCGACTAATTGGTAGGCAAGTTTAATGAGGAAGCTGACGGTACCGGAACAATTCACTCCATTTATACTAACAATTATGCACGTAAATATTGTCATTAACATGAAAACGACCAAGGTGTTATTAAACTCGTATTTGTAAGTCCTATTTTTAAATACCGGGCTGTAAAACTACTTAGTTAATGAAAAATATATCTTACTGTATTGGTGCATGGTAGATATCCCCGCACAGAGGAAAGTGATATAGGCCTATTTGTATTTTGTAACTTGAAAGAAAAGTAATGCACGATGACTTGAGGAAAAGCTGTGGTCTAATTAGAAAGACACTTGTCCTGAAAAAATCTAGTTCATGCAAAGCTGGTACTAATACTATGGAATGGTTAATATTATTATGATCGTAATGTTTGCACCATCAATTCATTACGGTTATTTTTTTATTTTACTGCATTTTACAATTTATCCTGGATCTGTCTAAAAAAAATCACTTTCTAAACATCTAATTTCATAGAACCGCCGCAAAGATTATGGGTAATACATGAGAACGGAACTCGAGTAGCAACAGCCAATGCTGGCTCAAACACCAGCAGAAATATTGGGCCTTATTACGTTGGAGATACTATACACCTATTTTGTGTTGCGTTTGGAGGTAAATTTCGATCATATTTTTGCTTATAGATATTTATTTAAAGCTGACTAAAAACCACCTAAATTCATTTACAGGGAAGCCACAACCATCATTATCCTGGTGGTCTGAACAACGGTTGCTTAAGAATACAACCACTCCGCTATCAGAACAACGTGTCCGAGGCGACTTGAGGTTTGGTCCTTTGAGTCGAGAGCACCATGGCCGTGTGTTTACTTGTTTCGCTAAAAATAATGACAGGACATCTCCGCTTTGTATAGACATTTCAATTGAGATGTTTTGTAAGTATTTGATCCTGCTTTATTTGATAAAATTATTAGATTTGTTATTCCGATTTTCTTTTTTTCAACAATTGCACAATATTAAAAACTGATTTTATTTCAAAATTAGGTATATTTATTCATGTCGACATTGAAACGTTAAAAATAGAGGTCTTTAATTATCTTCTGGGCATTCAGTTAATGTATTCTATTCCATAAAGATGCGAATATTTACAGTACCACCAGAGCTGGTGACCATTCGAGTAGGAAGTGAGAAAAGCGACTCAGTGTTCAGTGGACGAGCTCACTCCGGGGATGTATTGACGTTACAGTGTCGTGTTCTCGGCGCCAGACCCTTACCAACCGTTATATGGAGGCTGGACGATTCGCAGCTATTGAACCTCGAACAGAATATAACGGTAACTATTACTGGTTCCATCTGGTACAGTTGCTACGAAAGCTCTTAATACTGTCTGTGTTCTGGTTGTTGGAAGAAATTGCTATTAGGAAATATTTTAATACCTTGTGCCTGAATCTGTCTTGCATTTAGGTAAATAAGTCACGAAGAAATATAGTCTTCCCAACCTCTGCATGTTAGGTAGATATATTATTGTGACCAAATAAATCTATATCACAGTGAATAGTTAATTTATCGCAAAACATTAACACCTTTCAAGTAATGCTATAACTTCTGGTACTAGGGTGCTCATAAAATTAATGTATGCTTTAGATGGAACCTTCACAACAGCTAATGGTAAATGAAATACAGTTGAGTATAACAGCTGAATATGACGAGTCTCGCATCACTTGCTGTGTGCCGGCTTACCGCAGAGACTCGGAGGAGTACGTGTGTGCTATTGGTCAACATTTAACCGTCGTATGTAAGTAGATACATGCGACACCATCTGAGATTGAGTTGAGTTTTAGGTCATGTCATTTAAAGCAGGAGTTTGTAACCGATATTTCATGCAGATAAACAAAGAATATGAACTTTGTAATATAATTGAGAAATTGTGGATCTGCTTGAGCAGTTTTTTTAAACAAATATTATCTTTACTTAATTATTGAGCGCATATTCTACAAATAACATGCTCTAGTCGCCATTGTTTCCATTAAAGTTTTATTTTTCTCTAGATCCACCGACGTTGCATATAGCAGTGGCTGATACTTTGGAAAATAATACGTTATCAGTCATAAAAGGTTCTAACGTTTCCATGAACTGTAGCTTTGAAGCTAATCCGTCTGTTTTTCAATTAATTTGGTTTCATGAGGTATGATGACAAGTTATTATTTATTCATAAATCGCCAAGTCAAAAATAATTTGAAATTCAATAAACTATAATTTATAAATGGGCACATAGATGCTGCGAAATAAACTACCTAGTAGTTTAATAAGATTATACGAATATTTTTAGGAATCCATATTAAGCCATACCACAGACGAAACAATGGTATCTTTACACCCAAGTCTTGAGTTAACGGCGGTTTCCGAGTCTGATGCCGGTGAATACGTATGCGCTGCTACCAACGATGAAGGGTCTTCATATAGCGAGCCTATTATCATTGATGTCGTGTGTAAGTAATTAATATTTTCTAGTATTAAATTATATCATCGATAGATATCGTTAATAACCCATTAATACGAGTTTTAAATATAGAAGTTAGAACCCGTTTATGATGCTTATATCAATTGTTACGTAAAAAAACAAAAAAAAAAGGCTTTTTCTTATTTAAATATCAAAATGCAACCTCACCCTTTATCAGACCCGCCGTACTGCGAGGACGAAAGCGTGGTGGAGTATGGCGTGGTAGCTGAAGACATTATAAACATAACTTGCAAGGTGAAGGCGAATCCTGAACCTTCCTCCTACCGCTGGCTCCTCGTCAGCGAGATGGAGGGCACCAAGCTGCACTCCAACCAGTCATATACTGTGGAAACAGAAGGCGATACTCTGGTCTATCAGAGACCGAACTGTACTACAAGTTAGTAACCATTTTATGTTATTCCCAATTAATGGTCGTGTCAACTTTTAACCTCTCGTAATCGTGAGTTCTTGTAACTAGTTTATTTATAAATACAGGTTACGAGTAACGAATCGTTCAAAGTAATTAAACATTTGATGAGATTAAGGTGTGACCTCATAAAATTTGAAATATGGCTTTTATATAAAGTTTATAAACTATAAAATTGTAATATCTTATATTACTAGCCAAATCGATGGGAATTTAACTTTATATTTTTTAATTATACGGATGACCGTCTATTTGCGGATATTTTAACAATTTTTTTATTAAAAGCATCTATGCGTCCACTGAAGTCAAATATTTTTGAGGGACATTCAAGACTGCGTATAGTAATAACTTATAATACATAATGTAGTACTGAGCTTTAATTTTTAGCTTTAATATACTGCTGGGGATTGAATTCAGTGAAGAATAGTGATTTGCCGCAAACGAAGTGTACATTTATGGTAACAGATGAGACAATCCCACAGCCGCCGAGCAATTGCGTCGCTGTGAAGAATGTACAAAGAGACATAACTGTCACATGTGAGCCAGGACATGATGGAGGTCTGCCACAGGTATGTTTTTGAAGTCAAACTTCTTTAGGCGTGTTGAGAGTAAAATTTCAAAGTCGCGTCATGGAAATACCGTCACGTTATAGTATAAGGCGCCGCTTTTTGTATCTTTGAAATTTGAATCTTGCCAAAGAAGTTTCACTTCTGACACATGTGCTCGGCACACACGCTCCTATTTATGTGTTTATACGTTCATGTTGATATTACTTATTTTTATTTTAATACAAACATGACCATATAAAAAGGCAGAATATTTCGCAGGGAAATTAAAAAAAAACAGTTATTCATTTCAACAGCTTAGCTGCTGAAGTTGCAAGCTCAAGTGTTAATTAGCTTACAATGTTTTGAATTTGAGTTGAGTACACCTATGCGTCTGTGACCTATATTCCTTGATGCTTTTAATTATTTCTAGAAATTTATGTTCACGGTGAAATCATTGGATTCTGAAGAGCAAATCCTTTCTATTATAAATCAAGAGCCGACGTTTATGATTCAAGAACCTAAAGAAGACTATAAATTTGTACTCGTAGCTATTAACGATAAAGGTGAAAGCAAAGTCATGGAAATCTTAAAAGACGACATTGTTGATGATAGTATTGGTGAGTTAAAACGAACTAGATCATTAAGTACATATGGAATTTAGAAATAAGCGTAACAGTAGTCAAATTACGCTTTGTCGTTTATGTAAATGGGACCCAATCATGTCGTAAATTTAGAGCAAATGATACATTGAATAATTATTTTAAAGAATTGATTTATAACTTATTTTTTTATTTTCACATTTTTTGAAACTAATAAAGAAATATTTCATTTTCATATTTCTATTTCATTTACATTTATCGAATCCAGATGCCAGCAACACGATAAGCGCAGTGACGAACATAACGACGCTCGCACTGGCGCTGTGCGGCGGCGTGGCTCTGCTCGCGCTGGCCGCGTGCGGGCTGGTGCTGTGCGCGCATGAGCGCAGTGAGCGAGCTGACCTGCCACGTGACAGGCGCGACCCGCCTTTATGTGCTTATAACACTGATGGTAAGAATTAGTAGTAATACCTCGGAATACGATAAGCGCAATTTAACTTATTTTCATTCATTCTATTTGTAACTATTATTAACACAAAAGCGACGCTTTGCCATTTTTGGCTAGAAACATTACCCTAACAAATTAGTTATGAAACTGTTTTAGAACACTTACCCCGGTATCCTTAATAACTTGATTGAAATATCGAATGAAACTAATTGCTTCTTCCAGAATCCAATTGTGAAACCTACAATGACAGCGAAGACGGGAGCGACTGTAACTTGAGACGTACAGAGTCCTTTCGAAGAGCCATGGGCAAATATACGCCAAAGAATTATGACGTTAGAAGGACCAGTTCGTTCCACTCAGCGAGATATCTGCACGATATTGCAGACCATGAACCAAAACGCGTTGATTCCAGACATACTGGTTGTAGAGTCCATTCGCTACAAAATATTAGCAGGAAAAAGGAGATGGATGTTCTCTGTGACCATCTCGTTATGCATCTTCCACCCGAAACAAACTATAATGTGCCAAAACCGGTAAGATTTTGTTAATCAAATAGTACCTCAAGATGAAATTTAATTACTGAAAATTAATAATTAACGTCCATTTTTTAGATGAACACATTCTACACAATGCCGCGGAAGACGAGAAACAGATTACAAAAGGAGATAAGCGACGAAACGTCTGAAATAACGCAAGCTTCAGATGGTTTCTCACTGCCACCGCCACCAGACGAGTTTGGAACATATCGAGCTGCATCCAGAATTAAGGACATACCAATAAAATCTACCCCCACATATACAACGATCATACGGCAAAATTCGGGGAAGAACTTAAATAAATATGCTAATACCATATCGCCTATGAATACTGTAGGATTGCCTAGTATTAGTGGACACCAACCTAGCCTTTATACTTACCCGGACGATGATCATCAGGTAACCAAAAATCCTTTTGATGATGAACACTAATTGACGGTAATATGATATTTTATAATCTTGTTATTTTTTTTTCGCATCGGCTTACCAGATGGATTTGTATGTCGGTAACAATACATATATTTAAACAAATCTTAACGCCAAATTGTATTATAATTAGTGTAGGAGTGTTAGTCAGTATAATAGAGGTAGTTTAATGAAAGGAAAATAATAATGAAAGATAAAATATAAACTGGATAATGTTGGAAGCGTTATTGATCCTAGTCGTGATATGATACTGAATGTTTTTTAATGACACTTATTATTATGTAATCAGAAAATATACATAATATAAATAAATATAATAATATACAAGTACATGATATAGAAATTGTGTAAAGTACAAATGGATAATTATAGAAAGTAGTCAGGCAGTGATACAGTCTGCAAGATTTTATAGTTGGAAAATTATGTGGCTCATAAACTTATTTATAACTAGCGGTCCGCCCCGGCTTCGCCCGTGGTACATATTTACGTTTTCTCTACATAAAAACCATCCTCGTACTTCAAGGAATATAATAAAAAAAGAATTATCGAAATCGGTTCAGCCGTTCTCGAGTTATGCGCTTACCAACACATTTTGCGATTCATTTTTATATATAAAGAAAGATTATCTTATTTTGTTTATATTCTTATTAGACACCATAATTATTAGTCGTACGTACAATAAATACGTATTAGCTTCGATCAGAGAGTGGTAAATGATTGTGTTTTCTATTTAAATATAAATTTATAAAAAAGTAATTATCTCACTGAATGAATAAATAAAACAATGTCAAATGTTTAAATTTAATTTATTTACAAAAATAGAAATCAGTGTTCCTTCCGAATTACATTCACTGTTATTCTTACATGCATACATGCATTTTTCAGCTTAGACAGGATATATAAGAATATATTATTATCAAATGTATATATTATGACTTTAATTAATAAGTAATTTTAAAGTAAAATTTTAGTTTTACAGTCACTGCCGATTAATAATAAACTGAAACATAATTGTATAATTATTATTTAAAAAGATATAAAAGTGTATTTTTTAAGGAATATTGTACGGATTTCTAATTTAATTATATTTTAACGTTACCAATGATCGATGTTTTTTTTTTCACCAAAAAAAAACTAACATAAATTAAAATAAAAATTACTAAAATTAATGCTAAATTAGTCCATTCTATCTAGATACGCCTGCGCCACGGTAAGTTTATCTATAAGTATTTGTGTGTTGGGTCGACTCTGAAATGAAAGGAAAATTGATATATTGTAATGCATAAACATTATAATAGTAACTTATTTTTTTTAAATTGAGTTTAGAAATATTACAGCCTCATAAAGGTTTGATTGAAATTATAAGTAACTGTTTACTAATTTTTATGTTAGTTATTTCAAAATTGTTTTCTAACGTGTTAAAATACAATATTTATAATTGAAAATAATAATAAAGTATTTAAACTTGCTTAAATTATTGCATATTATATGCACAGCTTGACTCAAATCCGTTTTATAAGCGTAGTGTGTTTTACAAATAAGTATTGTATTTGTATTAAGCACTGCAATTGATTCGGGAGTTTGATGTGCTATGCAACGTTTAGAATGATAGAATCACGTCTTGAACGAGGTGATTCTAAATGTAAGTAGGAATAAACTGTATGCGGTTGTAGTTGACATAGTTTGTAAAGATTATGTTCCACTGCCTAAGTGAAGTGCAAAAGGTGAACAAAACGTGATAAATAGGCTATCAGGGAAATCATCTAAACGCTAGTGTTTGTCATTTGTGTATCTAAATTAATAAAATGAGAATAGGTATGTATGTATTGTGTGCTCGCACGGCACGTCGACGCGCGTCGCCTGCAGCAGTGTGTGTGTCGGGTTTACGCATAGGAATCTAAATAACAAGACACTAGAAGCATGGACGTATAAAAAAGACGGACGGAGTATCGCCTAAACATTGAGTGAAGCCTAGTAATGGCGGCGACACATCCATGTGTGTGTGACATGTGGCCATGGCAACACTATGGCAACAGCTGTCCTGATGACAATGGCGGCTGTATTTTTTTCTATAAATTTTGCCGTAATAATTTTGTAATTAAAACATTAAAGAAATAACTTGCTTCCCTGTGGAATGTAATCCCTTGTGTTTTGTTATTTAAAATTGTACTGTTGCGACACCATTTAACCACGCAAGACGGCATTTTAAATATTTTTTGTGAAACAGTGACGCAGTTAATCAGTCGGTAGTTCACGACGTAATGGCGGCCGACTAGCTTACTATGGTGAGAGTGTGTGCGTGTTCCTTGTCTTTACACGATCGCTAGCTTACTACGGTGGCTTCACGTTGTTT
>CAJQZN010029825.1:0-18433 GCA_907164685.1 Colias eurytheme | reverse complement strand
CAAGTTGCGCAATGTGTGTCAAACAACTGAATGCTTTCTCAACTCTTAACTCATTCAAATCGTAAATAAAGAAAGAAAACATTCCGTTAGTTGCACAAAACACAATCGTCAATAATCAAGTCGATGATTTGTTATAAAAATACGCGAGGGCGACGCCCGCGGCGCTCCATTCAGAATGCTCGGCTATTCCGACACATTAACACCTATTACGCGCGCCCTTTGTGAAACGCACTCCACGCAAAATACTACACTTTCCTTTTTACTGTTTATTGTGATCGTTTGTTTCGGCGTGCAAACCGTACGGCGACAATGCGCCAGCCCGTCCGCTCGGATGAGCGCTTTCAAGAGACGAAAAAGCCGTAATTTGCTTCATTCATTCATTGTTGCCGCTAAAAGTCGCCTTTTGTCGTCACTTGGAATTGGAAGCGTTTAGATTTGGAGGCAATTCGCGGGCCGCTCCCCGGTCACTCTCACCTCAATGCACGCCTAATGGACGCTTTCAGTGCTTTGGTGACGCTGCCGGCATTTTGTTTCAGGATGTGCTCTGTTTTATACAGTCATTAATGTCTTTTATTCGATAGATATTTAAGTAGGTAGATACAGGATATTTAAATCTGAATCAAGAAAGTAGCTGCTTTACGGAGCTTCAGGTTTTATAATTTTCATAAAAATTTCAAGTTTCCATACGTAAAATTTAGCTGTGTAGCTCTATAAGAAGGCTTTTTAATTTTTAATCGTAAATTTCAATATTTCTTAAACTTTTTTGTCTGCTATAATCGTTCTTTGTGAGTTCATTTGTATGTATTAAAATAATTTTGTGGTTATATTTATATACCTTCTGATCCACTCTACATTTTAAATGTTTTTCCATTTCCAAATATTTTGTAGCATTTACAATACAGCTACACATGCTCTACGAAAATTATTTATTTAGCAAGTAATATATTATCTGTCTAATTAAAAAACGAATCACATCATTAAATTAATTCCACTATATTTATATTTCAAGAATGAATTTCTGATAATTAGTTATTGGTTTTAAGAATGTGATGAATTATAATGTGTTTTATTCATCCTTGTTTATGTCTTTGAGAAAAAGCTAAAGGGTAGGTAATAATGTGATTCGAATAATGAATACTAATCTGCTGTGTCATAAGAAAATCTGCAGATATTTCAAAAAGTACTGGCCTGTAAACTTAATTCAAAAAAATGCCATTTAGCTCTATCTGCGTGTTCATCGTTCATATCGTACGGTTTCATCCGCGGACGAATCCGAGGGCACAAGCAAGTATTTCTATAGATGATATTCTGGTAAAAATTCTTACCCATAATTATTAAGTAAAAATAAAATTTAAACCCTATAATGTACCTTATGTTTTTATTAATAATGTTTTATTAAACTGAAGCAGAATTAAAGAAAACTGATACATGAGTAATGAATATATAGAACAGTAACCCTTTACATAACGATATAAATCCCATATTTAAAGAGCTTACAAAGCTAACCTTTCCGCATTCACATGTTCTATTCTTACGTATTTGTACCCTTTTGTTAACACATAATGTTATCACATAATCAACGAAACAATAGTGCTGGTGATAATCCGTAAACCACAAACAGGTTGAAGGAAGGAGTGCGTCAACTTCCTGACTCAAATGCTTTGCGCGTAAAGCCGGGATTACCAGAGATAAAATCTTTGAACCATAGTTTTCAGCCTTTGTGTGGTGTGAAGAGATTTATTGCTTTTTATTCACCTTCTCACACTGGGAATTCGGTAGAAAAATTTTGTGTGGGAGGTGAACTTTGCATTTTTTGCAAATCTTTATAGGCACCTTTAATATAAGTAATAATTATTCACACTGTCCCTTTAACCACACAAGCTTTATCTTAAAAGCCAGTCCTCCTTAGAGCTTATCAATATAATACATTTTTTTTAAACTTGCAAGCTAAACACAAATTACATAAATAAACTAAGTGCAAGAAATATCGTAGCAGACTAATAAAATTTTATAAATACAATTACTGTGCCTTCCTAACATTATAAATTTTCTTTAAATTAAATCACATGTATGATGTACCTACCTACGTATTAGATGAATCTAACTTCGATTTATTGTATTGGAAATCAATGATGGTTACCAACGCTTGTTTTGTAGGGTTTTAAAGGTCAAATGTCTCTGGAAAAGAGTCTGAATCACGCGCTGAGGAAATTTATGGATGTTTTTTTTAAGAATAGCTTTAGAGCTATTTTTAGGAATATAAAGTTTCCGTATACAGTTGGGACTTCACAGTACCTAAGCACTAAGCGTAGAGTTAATTTTTTTAAGAATGTGTATTGATTACAAGTTACTAGCTTTCCGCCCGTGACTTTGCCCGCATAGTCAATGCAAGTTGCAGAAGCTTGACACAAATTGATATATGAACAAAAAATCTTGGAAATGTAATGTAATGATAAACATTTTACTATGTTTATCTTATTATTAGTTATTAAGTAAAAGAAAAAACAATTTTATGCGTTTAATAGATGTATAATTGCACTATATCACAACGAGCTTTTGAAAACAATTCCGAAAGATTGAAATCGGTAGGTATCTAAATTTATTAATTCAGTGCATGTTATCGTAAATAATATCTAACAATGTTTAATAATATATACAGGATACCATTGGTACCCTGTATGGAACTTAAACCATGGGTATACCATGGGTATATGTACCATTTAGACTTATAATTTCCTACTAGGTACTTATTTTTATACCTACTGACCGGTATAAAAATAAGTAGTCGGAAATTATAAGACGTCTACCTACGAAATCTGGTGTCGAACAGTTGAAGCCAAATCATCAGTTTTAGTCATTATAAAAATTGTATTCATATATCTATTAAAAAAAATTAGTTAAAACGTACATAATTTATTTTAAGATATAGATTCTGTAGGTCTAATAGAATCGGTGCATGCAATACTATGACACATGATAAACTAAGTGAAGGATACACAAGAATAAACCAAGAATAGAATAACTAATAAGACTGCAATAAATAATTCTCATTCATTTCATTCAGAATAGTATTAATATACTACCTTTCATTCACGTAGAATAATATAAATCTATAAAGCTTTATTATTATTATGTACCTACATTGGACATTGCATTGTAAGTATCGATACTTTGAAAAAAACTAAACTAGAAGAGTCTTGCCTGCGATCTATGTTTCTGTTCTGGAACTTTTTTCCAAACTAGTGGTTGGTAATGATTGTAAAATATTACCAGTGTTATCATACTAAAACCTAAGATTCTAAAATAAATATTTAAGTTTGAATTTAATATAGGTATCTATCTAGTATCTAGATATACCCCAGTGTGCTTACATTGTAGGTAGGTAGGTACCTACTAATGCTTTAATTATCTATAGGTACGTACTGAACTGGATGACCTAGTCTACCAATACCTTCATCTGTTCCAAACATTATCTTTTTTATTTATAGCTGTTGAAAATATCTAATTATTTGTTATTTCCATGACAATTATAAACACAATATATTTTGTATCATCTTATCTTATCTTCTCTTATCTCCTACGAAACCATTAGATATGACTAGATATATCTTCTATAAATCTCCATACAAGTTACATTATACCTTCTAAACTCTAAAAACCAAAACTATTTTCGCCAACAACTTATCGCCTTAGCAAATATAAAATCTGAGCAATCTTAACGTTGCCCAAACATTTCACACGCAGATGCAAAAAGTCATTAGTAATTGCAGGAAAAACAAATAAGATTACATAGTTTTAGCCGATGATTCATTTGTAAATCGGTTCTTATATTCCGTGAGAACATGTTTAAATACCAGTTACATTATAATCGGTAGACTTAGAAGGAATTTGAAGAATCGTTTAGTATTGTAAACCTATTAACTGCAGATTTGAAAGCATTATACCGATCATTATTTAAATTTTTTGCATGAAGATAGGTACTTTCATACATCTGGCTATTAAAAAGGTGAATACCTTTTAATTAAAAATTACTAGTAATTAGTCATGTGGATATTATTATTTTGGATGATAACCTCTTATTTGTAGATATTATATACATATATTCATTAAATTATTTAAAGATATAAAAGCTCTACAAGAACAAATTTTCAATGTAGAGTTGAGAATATAGTAGAGTATTTTAAATTTGTTCAAAATTCTCTATTTGTGCAATTCAAATTCACTTCTATTTCTTTATTCCTTCCTTTGTACTGACCGTTTTGAAATTTCTTAGTACCCATTATCATAGTCATTAAAAATGGCACAAGAATTTACCTATTGTTATCACTTGGATAAAGGTATTAACAAATGCTCGATTATTTAATTGACTATTATCATTGAATTGATTTATATTAGTATTGTTATAAATATCTAAAGAATCAGTCATAAAGAACAAAAGCCTTTTTTAAATTTTAGGATTGGTTAGTAGCTATTGTTAGTTAGCTAATAGGTAGGTAGATATACTAATTTGTGTTTAAGCTTTTAGGGCAGTTCACTTAAAATCGATGGTTTGGATTAAGATCATTTGGGATACATCTCAATCGGAAATAAAAATAGTTATTCATTTGATATTTACTATTTATTTCAGTTTTATAGACTCGTCTTAATTTTATATCGTATTTCTACTAAGTAACAACATAAGTTTCACGTTATCATAACAACAACGAGTAGACAACTTCACATTATGTACAGATAAAATATTAGCTACTACTATTTACAGAGGCTTGGTCGTTTTCAGACTTCATTTAAAAATAACACTAGATTTTAATTTTATTGGAATGTGCTAGAATATTCATAAAACGTGGCAAGTAGCATCTTCTGGCTTAACTTTACAATATGTTACAACATAATATTTACAAAAAATATGAGGGGTTCTAAGACACAAATTTGGATTTATATTATAGTCTGTATAAATCAAGGATCACTAGAACACGGAAAGACGTGTGACACAGATAGAGCTAACGTTCATAATATATTGGTTCACTATTCACATACTGTACATTCGCTATAAACACTAGAAATCACGGATAAATATTTAGACCATTTCATGTTTGACATCGGGCGGCCGTTGCTGGTCAGATGGACTAGGAGGTGCTGGCGACACGGCTGATGATGTGTGTCGCCTTAACTGCTGCAGTAAAGCGGGGTCCAGCGCCGGCCACCACCCGCCGAGGAGCGGGTAATGAGCCGTCGGCGCTAGCGGCGCGCGGGTCTCATCTTCTCCGGATCTCACATCCTCTTGATCACTGGCGACTACATCTATATCTTCTTCAACTTCTTCCTCACAACTGCTATCTCGCCGAGCTCTTTTGTCCGGAGCATCATCAGGTGCAAGTAGAGATGCCACATCAAACTGTCTCTTCCGCGTCGGAACTCCGGCTGGAACTCGCCCGCCGCCCCAAAAAGGTAAAGGCAATGCCGTCGGTGGAGGAGATTGTGGTGGCGGCGATGGAGAATCTTCTCCGTCATCATCGACCGCTAGTCCCATGTGTTTCCGTACTTTGCGCTGAGCTTTGCGCCTCCGGAAGTCACCCTTACGAAAGTCTTCTATATTAGCTGGATGAATCGCCCAATAGTGGCCTTTGCCATTTGCAGATCGTCCGGCCTTCACGAAACAGTCATTTAGCGATAAGTTATGTCGAATCGAGTTCCTCCATCCCGGTCCACGGGAGCGGAAGTACGGATAATTGTCTAGAATATGCTGATAAATGTCAGATAAAACAAGCTTATGATCCGGCGAGCTCAAGATGGCCATAGCAATAAGGCCGATGTAACTGTGCTGCGGTTTCGGTTCTTCAGGTTGTAGAGCGCGTTGTTGAAGGAGTGACATGGATAATGCCAATCTAGGTCCATAAGGCCCATAGCATGGGGCGACTGATGGTGGATATAATCGGAGTCTTTCAGCGACTGCATAGTTGTAGAGCTGAAGTCGGTAGTGGTCGATCGCGGCGGCGGTAACTGCGGGCGCGTCTTTGCCAAGCGGCCACGGGCCTCCCTCGGCTCCGCTGCACATGTTCGCGGTGAGTGTCAGTGCACGAATGCGGGTCTGGCGGCGGGCTGGCTCGCGCTGCGGGCCCCGGCGTGAGAGGGGGCGGGGGCGGGACCGGCTAGCCAATCACCGCCAGCTCGCTCCTTGTATACGTGTTTTTGTTTAGCGACGCCCCACTCCGACGGCTTTGCAACTCCACGCACCCTGCCTTAAGTCTGCGGTACTGCGCGCAATGACAATAGTAAGTATACAAAGGTGAGATTTTTAAAAGTAAAAAAGTATTTTATTTGTTTATTAAAATAAAGTCCATGTGTTTACTAATCGCGTTATGATTTCCAGTTTATATAATTAAAGTTTCACTGTACGTAGGTACGTTAGGTAGGTAAGTTAGTTTTAGTATGTACCTAGGTACCTATCAAAATATGAACAACATTTGTACCTACGTAATTTTTTATAAGCTGTTGTAAATACGCCGGAAAACGACGATTTCATCATTTTTAAAGAACCTAGGTACCTATATAGGTACGGTATCTACCTATCTATTTTATTAATTCATCAACAAGAATATTATCGATATAGGTACCTACTCTTTTAAATTGTATCTACCCATAGGTAATTAGATCTAGTATAAAACTAAAACTTAAATTTAGTTAATAACAGTCCATTCGATCCGATTTGTAGGTATGAAGGTACCTACTTTCCTAGGTAAATAAAATCAAATTAATCTATTTTGCATATTCTTCATATCAATTCCAATTAAGTAGGTCCCTAGGTACCTACCTATTATTTTCAAGAAATTTAAAAATACAAATCTACCTAAGTAAGGCAACCACGCTCCAATTCAAATAATTTGCTAACTAAGTACCAATAAGATGATTAAGTTTAATCTTTGTAAGGCGAAATTAGGTAACTACATATTTAGGTACACGTTAAAAACATAAAAAATTGGTTATTAAGTCAACCTAAACGAGAAGTTATTATGTGTTAATCCTAGACCTTTTCTACCCATACTTTATTTTAATTTTCCTACATTATTAACGAAGCATTTTATAATCTTTTCCACCACAGCATAACCCAAGTGTGGTTGATTTGAACATTTGATATAACTGAAAAAAATGCATCACTTTTTTTGCTGTCGCTACTTGAAACCGTTACAAATGACAACTTCGTACCGAGTACTTCCCTGTTATTTTGAAGATATCACAACAAGCAATAACACATTACTTCTCAGGAGGTGCGCGAGAGGGAGATGTCTATATAAAAATAGATTTGATTCTACGAGTGTGAAAAGGATAGAGGAATGTGCAACAGTTTCACATGTGACATAATTTGTAGACAGCGCGTTGACCGAAAATAAACGCTGATGCAAAATTAGTAAAGCTCACATTTCTTTAGCAATAATTTACTCATAAAGCGTTGTGCACACTATGTTTAGGGAATGAAAATAAAGAGCTTTCATTGCGAGTGCGAGCAGAGCAGAACGAACGAGCGTTTCGCGCCAACAATGACGTCGCCGCCCATTTAAATACGCCATCTTGTTTGTGTCTCCTTTCGCTTTGTGAAGCAATGTTTCGGAAAAAGGAAATTACAGGAAATATTTACCCATTTGTTAAGTATACAGCTAGATTGGTAGCAATCGACATTTTTGTTTACATTTGAAAATTATTTTAGAAAATTACTTATTATGTCTGGTTGGATAACTTTTTGTGTTTATTTCTTGCGAATTCCAATTTAATTCATAGTGTTATAACTTATAAGTAATTTAAAATAATAAACTATCAGCATGTGTTTTTCTTGCGTTTTTTTCAGAGACAAAAAATAACAATTATCTACTTATTACGAGGTTTCTACACGGTTTCTCTCTTCTTTCTTTAATTCGTTTGGTTTATAAACGTTACAAACCCAATAGATGTAGAGCGGTAGAGACTCATATTGAACAGATATCAATTACCTATTATCTCTATGGGTTCTTCTTTGGATACAAATTAATCTTATAAGGTATCATTCCTGGTTATTAACCGTGATTAGGGAATTCCGTAGGTATAATTAAAATAAGTACATAGTTACCTACCAACTATAAGCCTCATAAGTACCTACAGTAAAAAATAGATAAAATAAAATTGCTCCACGATTCTTGTATTTCCTTTATTTGCCGTGTATTTTCGTACAAATGTGTGTTTTCAATTGATTGGTCGCATCACGTCTCCCGGTGACGTAAAACAAACGAATTGATCGGCAAACAACGCGAACGCGCGGCACGCAGCACGAATTCTAATTTAAAGGCAACAACAGACTACTCGATACTAAAATATATTTAAATACCCATAAATACCTATAATGTATAGTAAGTTTATTTCAAAATAAAAGTACATGGTAATTCCAAAATAATTCTGAAAACTTTTTTTTTTTAATTTTATGTGATTTAATTAATATAATCGCATAAATCTGAATATAGATTGTAAACACTGTTGTCTATTTATAATCACTCATGTGATAAGCTCATAAATTAAAACGGATTGACCCATAATGCAGTCTTAGTACGGTCTAATAGGTACTTACCTACCTATACAACATCCCTCGGCCCTAGAGTAGGAAAAATGTAGAGCAGGATATTATTTTCACGCTTTTATAATATTTTCGTTTATAGTTTAGGTACACATTATAAGGATATTGTTAAATCTTCAACCGATGCTCAAAGGAAAATGTTCTGTAGGTACATAAAATTATCATTGCTGAACAAAATAATAAACGCAAGGAGCTTTCTTTGGCGCCTCATGCCAAATAGCGCCCAATCTTGATATACCTAGGTTCATTTATGCCAATAGTAAGTTATACCAAACAAATGTAACCTCAGAAGATAGTTTAAATCATAGAGAATATGCCATGATAGGCTTGCATTTGCATACCAGGCTCCTACTGCAAATTCTATGTCAAAAACTAGGTTTGACTAGAGTGATTTAAATAATTGATTAAAGTTAGATAGGTTCTTTCATTAAAAATATCCATCGGGGAGTTTTGATCTAGGTAAGCTATGAATTATGATGAAGGTGTTCATCATAATTCATAGCTTACCTAGATCAAATAAAAGCTTTTCAATGTTTGACTTAAAAAGCTTTTAACGAGAGCTTTTATTATTTTTGACTTTAAAAGCTGTCATTTAAAGCTTTTAAAGTCAAGCATGAATTCTTAACCGCTCTATTTCCAAATACCATTCCAAACAAATCAATACATCCAGATCACACAGATTCGAAATTAGACCGTTTTGAATTTATGCAGATTGATTTATTTCAAGCCGAGTTTCATTGTTGTTCTAATTGCCGAGGCCTCAAGACGGAGGCGGGCCGCTCCGCCCACCGCTCCCGAACCCATTGTACTCGACTGTACCAACTGTACCCTACAACCGTGGCAATAAATTTTGTGCGCGACAGTACGGCCCACGGTTTGTTCTGTATTTGCATTGTTTATGTAACTGTACAGTGTACATACGATTTATTGTTGGGCAGAAATAATAACATCCGTGGTGGTAAACATATTGTATAAAGTATGATTATTGCAGTGGAATTTATTTTAAATCTTCTTCTTATCTTATATATAAAATTCTCGTGTCACAATGTTAGTCTGCATACTCCTCCGAAACGGGTGGACCGATTCTCATGAAATTTTCTGTGCATATCGGGTAAGTCTGAGAATCGGCCAACATCTATTTTTCATATGTACCACGGGCGAAGCCGGGGCGGACCGCTAGTAATATATAAAATTCTCGTGTCACAATGTTAGTATGCATACTCCTCCGAAACGGGTGGACCGATTCTCATGAAATTTTCTGTGCATATCAGGTAAGTCTGAGAATCGGCCAACATCTATTTTTCATATGTACCACGGGCGAAGCCGGGGCGGGCCGCTAATGGAAAATATAATACAGACATACAGGCATAAAAAATAAAAGATCTGTACTAATTTTGTTTCTCTACCTATACGTAGGTAATGTTTTTTTGTTAATGTGGAGTCCGACTAAATACCTTACTAGGTAGGTACTTACATAATAATAATATGACATATGAGTATGTAATGATAAATGAATACGAGTAACTATGTGTGATGCTATTAAAAATGTTAGGTACCTACCCTCTACGTAGGTCGTAGACTTAACTCTACGACAATGACTCTTCCTCATTTCATACATTGTTTCATACTCACATAATAATAACATATGTCTCCTATGAACAAAAAACGGTTAAATAACATTTAAAAAACACATCGAAAATTATTTACCACGCTACATAAACAAAATGTAAACGAAATATTTAGAAAAGCGTTACAAGCGAACATAAAAGCGACATCAAATTAAGCGCAAAGCTGAAACTTCAGCGTAATATTTAGAATGTAAATAGCTTTCTTGTTAAATGCCGCCCGCTTGTATATTGAATTACAGACTTTGTGTGGAAAACTGTTCGCAAAATATTTTGGCGTCACAAAGGAGGTATTAACTGCTGGCGCGCGGCGTCCATGTTAATTTTATGTAAATCGACCGGCGCGCTGCCGCCGCTTTCTCGCGACTTTTCTGTGTTTATGAAGAACTTTTTTCTTGGAATTCGAAATGTTTTCGCGAGTGTGGAAATTTCATATTGGCGTAATGTGTAGGATGCTTCGTGTACCTATATTTTTAATGCATAACTGAAATATCAAAACACATTCTGCTTACAAAGAATACCTAGAGGGTACGTGGGTATTGTGAAGTGTAGGCAATATTGAGTAGGTAGGTATACTTATTGAAATCATTGGTGATGAAAAGAAAAATAATAATCATTTTAATTTTTAAATAAATAAACTTTAATAAAAGTGTCGTGGCCAATTTGAAAGTAAATATTTTATTAAGCCTTAAAATAACCTCTTAAGCCAATAATACATTCTTAGAATCCAAATCCCACAAAAACCGATTAATAAATCCATTGCGACACTTGAACAAGCGTTTATCACGAAACTTTGAATAAATTAACACTTCTTGCGTTGCAATAAGATCTATTTTTGAAGGGTTTTTTACAATAATACTCGCCTAGCGCCCTATATCGCAACTGAATGCTGCTACCTCTAGCTCTATTGTAATCCCCTGACACTTTTATAGTAACGATTAACAAACGAAATTAGAACCCAATAATATTATTAAGTGTTTTTTTCGAGTTATCGTGAAGAATGACGTCCCCTTTACGAGTTAATATTTTGAATAAGTGCTCGTATTACCACCTACGTTTGTGTAAACACAATAAATATTTTTTTTTAGAGGATCCCTTTATCTCAGTGAGATTGGAGATACGGATTGTAAGTTGAAGATACGTGCTTAAGATATAACATTGTCATATTTTTCGCTTTGTTCCCTGATGGAATTTGACGAAAGCTTCTGTAGGTAAGATATGAAAATATTAAGTGCTAACTACAAAGTTACAACTGAGGGACAATTACCTACTTAGTTAGTAGTTCATACTTCATTAGTTACTAGTACTTTTAGCAACGTAAGATTTGTTTAATTTTAGGTATTTTTAAACGAATGGCAAAATAACGATGACTCTACCTCTATCTACCTACTCTTTATAAAGGCTAGATCAGCTCGATAGGAATTTGCGAATGTATACCTAACTTCATAAATATTTACTTTTTCATAAGAATACTAAATCTTATATCAATCACCTAGCCATTTTTTTCTGTATGTAATGTAAGAAATTTCACGTTAGGTTATGAAGCTTCAACCTCTACTTTTGACTTCAAATTGAAATAAGAGAGTCAGACTGTAGCCTATAACCATATATATTATATCAGGGCCAGCTAGATTAACTATCAAGCTATCTACAAATTTCAAATATAGGTAGGTACAATAAGTCTAAACTATTAATAACATTATTGAGGAAAATATCGACGTAAAACACGAACTTTATGACGTTCATTGTTCAATTATGAATCAATTTACTTTCTATAAAAAAGGTCCTACAATTAATTCGCAATAAAAAACCCGTGGCCACAGTAAAACAAATCACAACCGTATCGTAGCAATACATTTCCGTATGAATAATGTAGCGCAGGCTGATCGAATTAAGCACTCGACCAACAATGACAGGCCAGGATTAAGTGACGCTAAGTGGATTACTTGCTTCCGTTCCTTTGTCAGCCAACTTCGCTACTGGTTAAGGACCACAAATGTTTGGCTACTGTGGTCGGATTGACAATTGCTTATATTTTGGTATGGGTTCATGTAAGTTATTTGTTTTGTGAGTGGTAACGATTTTTTATGAGTGGTTCATATTTTTTTTTTCTTTCAAATGTATTGATGAGTAGTTTCTTCTTGTTTAAAATACTTAGGGAATTATCGCAAAATAATGATGTAAGGTTTTCATTTCAAATACTACATACCTAGCTACCTAATAATATAATATGATAAAAATCACGACAAATTAAAACTTCGTTATAACAATACTAATGACGACTTACAAAGGGATTTTAATATAATTAACAATTCCATGTGCACATAATAAATTAATCAATACGTGTCAAAATTACACATCCGATTAAATGCTCAACATTAATGTATCGATAATGCGCTAAATAGAAAGAAATTACAAGCACCCTCATTGGTGCAGTTCAATGAGTTACAATGGCTCTTTAAATCCACAGAATTATTCTCATTCGACCACGGAAGCTCGTGAAATAAAAACATTTGGTGGAACAATACAATCCATTGTGACTCGCACTCGAATTATTCTGTTTTGTCAATACGTAAATAGTGCATAAATATTTAAACAGCTTAAATTCTAACCCTTGGGAAGCGCTTTGTTTCGTTTTTCTGTTTCACATTTAAATGTAACTTTGAATATTTTGCTGACAGTCAAATTGGTGGTGATTTTTTGTTAAGTGTTGGACTGTTTCAGTTTTATGATGTAAAAAAAATTGTTCGTCAATAATTAAATTTTCATATTATTAAAAGCTGGTAGGTACGGTACTCGTATATTTATCAGATGAATTTGTAATGAAGAATTACCGAATAATATTATGCCGCCCCCGGTGAAGGAAACGTAGGTATCTCATTTTTTTTCTTCAACGTATGATTTTTACTGCAGGTACCTACAATCTACTTATGAAAAAAATACTGACCACAAGTATAGGTGTTACACATAACCCCAGGTGCCAGCATCCTATAAATAAATTATTACGAAATTCGCTAAATTCTGAAAAGAATCATACTACATCTGCGCGATCGCTCCAATTTCACACCAACATCTTAGGCGATTTTAATTCAATTACAAGTGCTTTGTCCGTCCATTGGGCGCACGCTCCAACAATGTATATTTTGCCAACAATAACTGTATATTTTGAACACAATACATAAATCTCTTCGCTGACGGCCCGTCAATGATGGTCAGTATTTTTTCAACACTCAAAAGTAACTGTACTTCAAAGAGTGTAGGAGTTGGTGATGGAATTGTGAATACAATTTGATTCTGAGTGTTAGATACTTTTTCGATTCATTTTTGATAGTATAATTATACAACGTCCTGGTAATAAATTGGGAAATTGTTGATGACCAGATTATAATTTTTAAATACATAGGTACCTATATTAATTTAATTTTGAATGAAAATAAATGTGTCTTAAGTTTTTTATAATTAGGTATCTACCTAATGGTTAGTTTTGCATCAATACCAAAGTAGGTACTATACTCATGTATAATAAATGCATTTTGATAAATCGTGGAAAGTTTAAAACCTGCCATTTCCGTTCTTAAAAATAATTAAGCTTTTAAATCTCTATAAAAATTAAATCAATAACAAAACGTAACTAGCTCCTCGACCACATCATGAATTGTGTTTGCTTATGAAGTGTTTATCGAGTCCTGCACTGATAGAATCTTAATCTCGGATTAGTCGAATGTTAAAGACCATTGTCAGGTTGTCTACACTTCAATTGGGATGCCCACCTAGATACAAAAGGCCTATATCTGGGTCAAACTCTCACGCGAAATAATGGAGATTAGCACATCTTTTCCGATAGTGTATCCGGTCGACTTCGTTGTTGCAATACAAATATTATGTCCCAATTTATCGATAACGAAAATAGAGATTTGTTCTGTTCCCTTTTACTATGTACTTATAATACCACGAAATAAGTAGTAATAGAATATTTTAGAAGTTCTCATAAGGCCAAAGCCCACAAGGTCAGTAATAGTATCATATTTTTGTGGTACACGCGTTTAGCTACTATTATGTATTCTGTGGTACACGCACAGGGTCACAGCACAGGGTACACGCGTCTATCAGTAAGAATCAAGAAGGTAAGAACCAAAAGTACTTTAAATTTATAAAGCATTGTCTTGCATTTTATATTCTATAAATCCATGTCAAATAAATTTTTATGAATATGATATTCATGTCATTTTAGATTTGTCTAATTTAGCCTATTTTTTTCCTAGAGTAATTTTTATCAGTTCACAGAATGTTTTGTTTTATAAATATAAGAAGACTTTCTAGAAAATCAATTGCATGTATTTTTATAGTGATATCATTGTGTGTTTTTACACATGTGTATTTATTGCACTACGTACATGATTTATATGAAAATGTTAATAGTTTACTAACAGTAATGCATCGCAGACGTGAATATAAGTTGAAAGGAGATGTGAAATACGTCTTAACCTGGAAGGAAAACCATCTCATAACGCAGGAGATATTTACCGCACAAAAATGTTCACGCGCAAATTGCTATTTCACCAGTCACAGAAAATTCCTTCTCAATTACCTACAATTCGATGCTATTGTCTTCAGTGAAAATTTCCTAGAATCAGAAACCGAAGACAGACCAAGTAAACGTACGGCGTCGCAAATTTACGTTTTCAATTCTCTTGAATCGTCATACAATAACCCCGCGTGTAACACGTACGACGACGGCTTTTTCAATTGGACTTTTACATATCGTCTCGATTCTGATATCGTGTGGAGTTACTTTATTGTGCGAAATCTTACGGGAGCTGTCGTAGCCCCCAGCGTTTCTATAAAATGGCAGAGAAGTTCCAAACCTGTGTCGCGCAGTATAAAGATCATTTTAGCTAAAAAGAAAAAAGCGGCAGCCTGGCTTGTAAGCCACTGCAGAGCCGACAGCTTTAGAGACGAATATTTAACCAGGCTCCAAGAACATTTATTCCATTTCGCCCTGAGAATTGATGTTTATGGTAGCTGCTCGCAAAATAAATGCCCACATGACAATTGTGACATTATGTTGAGGGATTATTACTTTTATATGGCCTTCGAAAACTCTTTCTCTGAAGACTACGTGACGGAAAAAGTTCTGCATGGATACGATAACTATGCCGTCCCTATAGTATATGGTGGCGCTAACTATAGCAGGTATTTTTCTGTGATATTTCCTAATTAATCACATGTTGATATGCTTATATTTTTGCAACAAAGAAAATCACTGTAAAAATATTCAATTCGTTGCTTTGCAGTTTTAAATTAATCCATGTTGCAAAAAACAATAATATATAGTTCACCATAAGTTCCTTTCTTCATCACTTAGAAATAAAGTAGATTTTGTAATATGGAAGAAAACTTTCTATTGAAGTTATTCTATTCATTTTTTGCCCATTTAAGTATCATACGAATCAAATCCATCTAACACACTAATTTACCCTCCTACATTAAGCCGTCCGATTTCAGGTTCCTCCCAGCCGGCTCCTATATAAACGCGCGCGAGATGCACCCTTATAATTTAGCCTTCGCCATGTACAAAGCCATAAAAGATCCCAAGCTTTATGAAACGTATTTCAAATGGACTAATTTGTACACCGTAGAATCCGATCCCCGTACAAGCCACCCCCTATGCGAGCTATGTGAAGCCCTACATACGAAGTCTAGGCATGTACCGGCAAAAGAAAAGTTTCGAATTTGGTGGAATGACATCAATGGCATGAAATGGTGCCTTTCACAGGAATATTGGAACGAGACGTCGCTCGTTAATATCGATGGCAGTCATATATTTCGTTTGTATTAAATATTTGTTATATTTGGAGCTTTTGTTTGCATGTGTTTATAATATTGATCTAGTTTTTAAGTTCCTGATCCGTCGATGTGTTTAGAAGTGTTTGGAAAATTACTAGGCGTAGTATTTTTATTTCAGGTAAAGTAAAACGTGTATGTATTGAGTATTGACTATTCAAAGCACTTGACTTGGCATTAACAGTTGGTAGAGGTAGAGCGGAAAACAACAAATTTTTCATCAATATATTTGATGATTTCCAGTTCATTTATAAAGAAAATACAATTCTTATTGAAATCGAAAGCAACCCTAAAAGTAACAAACATAAAAATAAAGCGAAAAACTCATCAACGTTACTTATAAGACTTCGACAGCGATAGTTTTCTAATCCACCTCTACTCCGTTATTAATTTCGTATAACACACAAAAGAGCATGTTGCCACAAATACGGTATAAAGACGGGAAAGTAATTAATGTTCAGTATTGGTTGAATCCACCGCTACAAGGGGCTCGCACAATACGGTAGTTAGAGGGGGCGCGGATCAGCCGACGTTTAACGAGCAAATTATTTAGTAAATGTTGCCAAATAATAACATTAATGTTGCTGCGAGGGGTTGTCGTCGTGTCTCCTTGGCGGGAAATCGTAATATGGAATTTGGATTCGATCTTGTGAGATATGTAGGTACCATTGTGTCTCTGTGGTCTGAAAACTGTGTTCTAACTTCTAACTTGTAGGTAACACTTTATATTATAACATTTTATACAAAATTCATAACCTATTCACAGTAAACAAACCAAAATGTCTACAAACATTGTCATTTCACACAGCTCTACATTTTCTTTGAGTATCGTAGGTATATTCATTTGTAAGATTCTATTGACGATTGAAAATAAGTATAGTATTAGAGTTAATTTTGAAAACATAGAAATTATTTGCTTCAAGTTTCACAATTCTGATTCAAATTACCACAATCCAAGTCCGGTTTGCATCAACCAAAACTAACCATTCCTTCCACTTAGTTTACAATGCCACTTCCTAGGAACAAAGGCTATCATAATGGACAAGTAACCTCAAAAATATATCTAAGAGCTGCTACTACCCTCCGTGGTTAGCCAATGAGAGCGTCGACACTCGACCGGTTCGCAAACAGGGACACTGAATGCCTCTTAATTGAGTGGCTCTTGAATCTGACGTGGATCTATTGTGGATACCATTATAGCAATTATGAATTAAACGCGAATTAATCATTGTGATGTTATGCGCTCCAGTGAACTGGGAAAGTCGAGCACTTGGGGTTTTAAGTTGGTATATAAGAGTATTTACTGACTTTTGGGTCCAGCAAAACATAAAATAATGAATAAAAGTTCGACTTCTGACTAATTATATACACTGTAAACTATGGATTAATGGACCAATAATGAGATAAAGATAAGGTCTCTTCTTTATATAGCAAAATGTTTAGTTTATTTATTTGTGTACGATGACAAAGTGATTAGGTGCGAAACGAAATAGGTGCCTCCATAATGTATTCACAAAGCGACCCGACTTGTCTGGACTGTTGCCTGTGGCCGAAACAACGCTGTGGCCCCTACAATGTGTTCGATTTATTTTTCAATAAAATGCTTTTATTACAAGCAAACTGGAAGCGATTGATATCATTATAAAATTGTAAGATGATTATTACCAATTATCTATGTACCTACTTGTTTCGCTTCAATTTTAAAATGACTTACGAATAGTTCCAGATAGGTAGACATGTAAGAAAATAATCATACATAATAATCAAAGGCATACGAAGGATCGATTTGCAAGGTAAGAAACACATTTAAAATTTTAAGCTGGTAAGATCTTTCGGAAAGGCGTTTGAATTTAACTGTAAGTACGATAATTGATATTATATTTGCATGTGTGTGCGCCCTGGAGGGAAGATTAAATACTGGAGATAGCAGAATTTGCTGAAAATAAACATTCCCTTATTTTTGAAAAAAAAAGTGCATTTAAAGATTTTCGAAAATTCACTTGCCACGATTTTGTATATACAATTTTGTAGATATGTACTTGATTTACTATGTAGTAGGTACAGGCAGACTTATGCATAAGCTGCTCAACAATATTGCAGAGAATTCTTACAAAAATGTGCTCTACAATAGTATCTACCATCTTGGCTGGTAATTGTCACGTTTAAACCCAGTATCAAAAGTATTTATCAACGTTGCGCAAAACTAAAATATCCCCGGGGAGCGAGAAGCCCCCGCAAACGGAATAATTCAATAACCGACGGAACGCGCGTCTAATCCCAAAATTAGCAATACGATATCGCTGTCCTAGTTCAACAGTAAGATATCTTAAAAAAAAACAAAATTGAGATAAGTTTTGTTTCATGTGAAAAA
>CAJQZN010029823.1:0-15129 GCA_907164685.1 Colias eurytheme | reverse complement strand
ACAAAACATAATCACATTTACCATTAGATTGAAAGTGTAATCTATTACTCTAGTCATAATTTAAGTATATTACAATTGCGGTAGGTGAATTCTTCAAAATGTACTTACTTTTGTTGAGAATACGTCGTTAGGAAAATGTAACTAAATTTTTTGCACAGCACACTACAGGACTTCTTCCATGTCTGGACGACGAACAAAATGGCGGCGCGTTAATGTGACCTTACTTTTCGTGACATGACCAGTTTTGCTAATGATTAGAGTTAGATTCCTCTTCTTTGTGATACAAGAAGTTGGTTAATTATGTCAATATATCAGTGTCACGAAATTGTAACGATTGATGGGGACATTTTATAATATGTCATTCTTCGTTTATTTAAGGTAATTTAAATAGTTTAATCTATCAGATATAACACTTCAAACATTGCTTTTTAATTATGATACAAAAAAATAGGAAGTTTCATACAAAAATTCTGATAAAAATATTGGTTTTCATTGTCGTCCACATAGGGGACAATAAAAAAATGTATGGAGCTTTTTTTGTTACTTTATTTTCACATTAAATTTATGTAAGAATTTGAATCGCAATTCATTGCTTTTCATCAGAAATGATATGCAGTATGCTTAAGTTAAGTCTGTAAAACGTTAACAATGATTTATTTCAGTCGTAACCATATTTTTTTCGAAGATTTTTTAGGGGGACAAACATTTTGTAGTAATGTACAATTATTTTGAAAACGACCCATAGTTTACTTGTGTACACACAAGTTTAGCTATCGGTTTAAATGTGTTGATTTTGGCGACAGTGGTTTTCATACGAATTATGACATTATAGAACTTCTATGTGTCTTGTTATTTAGATTTCTATGGTGTGGAATCATGTTGAGAACATATCGACTTATCTTCGCATTTAAGTACTTATAATGTATACCGTGATGGTTTATAATAAGGTTCAATTTTGTTTGAATTGAGAAATTTACTTTCGATTTTTATATAATTTTTAGTTAGGTATTACACTCATTTTAAATGACAATAAGGAGGTCTTTTAAGTTGCGAAATTATTTTTGTTTTTTTATAGTTTTATGAGGCTGTGGGGTTCTTAAGCGCATTACACACGGTGAAGATACTATAATATTTTATGTTAAGATTCTCTAATATAAAATATTACAGTATCTTAAGGTATCCGGTATCAGCGTTCTGAACATCATTTTTCTTTTTGTCATTGCGTACTAAGAGCCCTGTAGAACCGCCATCCTGTTACAAATGACCCGAAATTTTGTGTCAGTATCTCCCGGCCTATAGATGGCTTATCGCTTGGTATCTTAAAATATTGAAGGTAAAATATATATTATCTTCGTCGTGTGTTATATCTCATAGGATTTGTATGGCGAGCGATAATCGGAAATATGCTCTAAGATAATATATATTTTACATTATCTTCACCGTGTGTGACGCGCTTTAATTCTCAACTAAATATACTTTCAGTAGTTACGAATTTATTTCGGATTCTTATCTATTTTTAATAAACAATTGTACCTTTGGCATTCTGTATAAAACCTTTTTACCCGACTTCGACAGAAGGAGGATTATGTTTTACATTGTATGTATGTATATTTCTTTGGCACTTTTTTCAAGAGCTTTTTTTCTATAAAATTGTGGTTATGTAATTTGTTATTTTTCCATTGAGCTAGATATTCACTAACTACTAAGCTATGATAAAACTGCCAAAATAAATATTAAGTATTAATAATATCCTAGAATAAGGTAACTTCTAAAGATGTTGACTAAGAATTGTTAATCATTATGAATCTTGTGCCTTTTAGTTAGTAAGTTTTTAATTTTTTTTTTTTTTTCAATTAAAAGAGATTTATATAAATAGCTTGTTTTATTTTACCAAAAGACAAATTATTTACACCCAACCGAGTATTGAAACTTAACTATAACACTGAAATTATTTTTAATTAACTTTAGATTTGAAACTTTGCCAACAGAATATTTACAATTCGCAAGCGCAAAACCTAACCTATTTATTTATTAGACTTAATTTTAGCAAACAAAAATAAGGTCATTTCTAATTTCTATATACATATCTTATAATATATCTAGCGCAAAGTTTTTTAAGCTATTGCATAGCATCTATCGCGAGCCTTGAGCGCGGGGACCGAATCGAGAAATTCCGTAACGAAAAAACCTCACGCTCCCCACTCCGACGGACACGGAGGTGTGGCTTGAAGGCATATGCTATGCAATAGCTTTACCGCGGCAGTCCCCGAGTGCCACACGTCTTTTTTTTAATGTATTGCAAATCTTGCTGAGTAGAGAAATTGTCACTCATGATTTATAAATCACTAATTTAGTTTGAAATTCCTTGCTATGATGTAAGAACTAAGAAGTAAGAAATACAAGTCATGATTGATGAGCCTTATCTCAATTCACGGATCCACGTTAGCAATTAAATATTGGGCATTTACCTTAAGCATTAAATTTATACTATGTACCTAGTAGGTAGGTAATGCAGGTTTCTTTAAGTGGGTAAAAAGTATTATAAGTAGTCGTAAGATTGCTTTACGTTGTAGATACTAGATAGGTACCAACACTCTTATTAATTCATTAAATGAATAGTTGAAAGAGGTACAAACATTTTTTCTCCATTTATTTCATAATAAATGAAAGAATGCATTGTTGGATTTATTTAGCTAATAAAACCAACATTTTTCACTAACAACTAAAAGTCCGATTGGAATGCAAAAGATTGACGTTCAAAATGGCTTCAATTACATTAAACGCTAATTCTGTATCGGGCTAATAGCTTTTCGCTGAAATTTCGTCTAATTATATGAAATAGAGTTAGCCCCGCGGCATTGCCTGACAACATGTTCAGAGCACGCGCGCGCAGTATTGACCTACGTGGTCTAAATTCTTGGCGGTTTGTTAATTTGCTAAAAGATGTGGCTAATTGATCCCAATGTTTAAAGTAAACATGCGTTGAGGTTAGTATGTGTATTGTGTAGAGATAATGTTTTATCTCTACAGATACTCTACATTTTTAGGCAATCTATGATTGGCTTTATTACCTAGATATATAGGTACCTATTATGTTAATAGAAATAATTCAGGTTCATAAAAATATCTGTTCCAGAATATGACGTGTTCTCTCTGTCAAAAGTATAGGGAGCCATTAAATAATAATTGATCTTCATTAAAATTTAAGTCGATTATCTAGATATAATTATTAGGTATTTATGAGAGTTTTAGATCAGAAGTTCTCTCGTACTACATACAGTAAACAAACAAATAAACTTATAACAATGTTATTGCAAGTCATAATCCGTCGTCTTATTAAATTAATAAATTTCATCCAAATTGGTTCAGTAGTTAGACATCGATCAATAAATATTATGCATAGGTAAATACCTACGTAGGTAGGTACCTACACTATAGCAGAAGCGTTCCCTTTACTCATTATTCAACATTCTCTTATTATTCCTGCATATAATATCTATTTGTAGTACCTACCCATCTACCTTACCAGTTACCGTTCATACAACGCATTAGAAAATCCAAGTTGTGGGCTGACGTAGCTAATCTATGCGGGTGTACTTCAGAAAGTCGGAACAAACTGAAATACCGACACCGTGTGTGGGTGTGCTTCGTTTAACGAAAGAGCGGCAGTCCATCAAGTGGGAACGGGACGCAGCTATACAGTGTGAGGAGCACAGCACGACGCAAGTTCGTGGGAACTGCACAGTAGTGGTCAGATCCAAGCGCGCGCGCGCCTGCCCAATGCACGCATTATTGAAGCTGAATATCATACAACGGCTTATGAGATTACGTTCATGCGACGGCGATTTTATGGTAATGGCAATAAGTATCAGTTTTCGTGTAAACTGCGTGGGATGGACGGTATTTTTTGTTTAGTTGAGCGAGCGACATGGATTTTTAGCGATCGATTCTTGAGTCAATTTTAGAGACGCATGCAAATACGATGGTACAAGATCGACAACCTTAATGAGAGCGGTGGACATGATGTTTCAATATAATTTAACTTTTAAAAACAATGACTAAAGTTTAACAAGAATCAGCTGCTATTTAAATATTATGAAACGATGAGACAACCTCTATTTTCTAAGGAAACGTTTAAATATTCCAAGAAATCGTAGATGCAGTTAAACTTTATGAATGAAAATAGTATCTATTTGTAGTAGGTATTTATGTATGACAATTGACAACATTAAACGCACATTAATAATTCAGATCTTATCATTATTTACGGAAACACTGATTTTATTACATATAGACTTTATCAATGGAATATTTTGATAACATCAAAGGAGTGGAAAAGTAGATTAGGTAATGTCCTGAAATTGTTTCATAGGTAGTCTTTCCGTTGAGGCTTATTCGACACATAAGATAAGTATTCCGTAATTTTCCTAATCTAATCCTTTTGTTCAGCTGACGATTACATTACCTAGTTACTTATATTATGCGCTTCTGAAGTACCTAGGTTATAGAAATGGAACGGGACAACTTAACAACTATGTAGTCAAAGCTCCTAATAATAAGGTTCTTGCCTTCCTGGACCCTGAGACGATCGAAAATTTCTTTTTAATGAGCTAGTCAATATAAAAATAATGCCTTAAAAAAAATTAAGCCTTTTCTTGAGTTTCCAGCATATATCAAACCCAGGTCTCGCCACTTATACCTAGTTACATTACCTACCTGTATGTAGGTAACAACTACCAAAGAGCCAAAGAGGACAGCGTTAAATATAACCATTGCAGGAGCATGACGCAATGTATCATTAGCAAAGTTTTTCTTTAAATATTGCTGCAAAATATTACCATTGCCCACCCAGCCGTAACAATGGCCTATAATTCGTATCAGCAGCCCACGCATCACACCGCTTCGACATATTCAATTAAAGAAAACCCGATTATTTATCTGTATTTACTTGCACAGATGACCAATTCGGATTTTTTCAATTTTGCGGTTAGCCTAAGCTAACAACGAGTGATAAATTGGCGAATGGCGGGTCGTTTAATTGAGAATGTGGGACATATTTTATGAACTGTTGAGTTTAACGCTCAAAAGTTCATAATATGAGAAAAATAATTATTATAAAATTAATTTACAATGCTATAAGATTTATGGCATTTTCATATTTTGCGAAAATTTTATTTTACGTAACTAGGTTATTATCTAAAGCAAAAGAAAAAACTAGTTTTACAGTTTCACAAATAATTTAATAGAGCTTCCAGCTTGCTCTACCTTTCCTTTCCTAAGTAATTGAAACTCATTTTAAATTAGAACGAACCATAAACACATAATATGTACAGGTACAACAGCCTCCTCCTATTCTCATGATTTCACAGACATATACGGTCTACCTACACGTTTTAATAAATATATTTATTAAATTATACATATCACTCATCAATATCGGAGCGTCATTTCCACAATACAACTAACCATATCGCTTACATATCTTAATTAGACCCCACAACGCGTCTATCGATTTTTTTCACATCCGTTTATTATTTTATACAGTTTATAAAAGAAATAGAGTTCAAAATCGTATAACTTTCATCGATGAAGTTGGTTATTTTCCAATAAAGATGTGACGATAATTAGATGACCGTTGACGAGCTGTTTCTTTGTACAATTTATGCGATGATTGTTAAAAAAATAATATTGAAAAGTAACACATTTAGATGTGTGTAACAAATCGCTGAGAGTAGAATGATTATATTATAAAAGTATGTTAAATGTTTGTGCTCTATAAAATCTCACTCTTCAGGGCAAACTGTAACCGTACTTATCCTCCTGAGACCCAGGATTTTTTTTTCTTTCTTTTTTAATAAAAATTAGCTGTATCTGTTCTAATGCAATTATAGATATTCAAAAAAATGGAAAAAAAATCTTTCGTGGAAAACTTTGATTTTCCTTATGTCATATATATATTACAGGGGGTCCCAGTTCCAAGTGTAATAAGTTTATGAAAATGAAGAAAAACTACATGTTTTTTAGTTTTTATATATTTTTAAACTTGAATCTAAATATTTATTATTCTATTCATTGTTCTGTGTCTATTTTTTGTACCTTTGTTCAAAGATAGGTATTTTTAAGGGTGAGAAACGACCAGTTCAAGTATTTTGCACCGGCGCGGCGGTGTATTTATATTGCCACGTCCACCCCTAGGTCTTATTTCTAATCCATCCTCTCGGTCAGCCTCCTCTAATGCTTGGTCCACGTCATGTGCGTCCCCGAGATGGACTGCCAACAACTAATGATGACATACATAGTGACGATTCTGTTCTGACATGACTCATACTCATTGGACGAATGGAAGAAGAATCAGTTTCTGGTATTTGGGCGGCTTCATCGGTATCATTTGGGGCATTATCTTCATCTCAAACATTTATTTATTCAATTAGACTTCTTCTAAAAGCACTTTTGAATCGTCATAACAGTATTAACATTTGCCACCGATTCGGAAAGTAGTATCTATGGAGAAGAACCGGCAAGAAACTCCATAGGTCCATCATATAGGTCAATATTTTACTCATCTAGGTGTTGGTAGATCTCAGTATCTTATAATTCTTGAAAATTATAATAAAATCTGTAACATAAACTAAAGAATGTCATATAGGTAATACATGGGGCCCTTGTAACCAATACCAATTTGGCAAGAATTGAGACCAAATGTCTTACCAGTATGACATAAAAGAAAACATTCATATTTTTCACAAGTTTTAGATTTATCTTACAAAATAACTATTGCGGTTGCAGAAATAATATCTATTATAATTAGATATACAAAGATATACTGCAATATACTAATTGTTCCACTAGAAATGTAAGATTACTGACCACGTGTTTGCCGTCGCACAGCCATCGTCAACTTCGAAATGAGAATACTTCAAATCACTATCACTTATAAAACCAAAAACCGTTTAGTATAGTGTATGACATACCACTACATCCATTTGAGGTATTATTCCCGCATATACGCAAAAGATGGCGTTGAAATATTTTTTTGTTGTTTATGTAATATATAGGGTCATTGCGCCTGTTCGCGTCCACTTAGTGCAGTTGGAAAGTTTGAAGGAGAAAATAAAAATGTTCCAGAACAAATTTCAACGCAAAATTTATGTAACGTGTTCAATACATAGTCTATTTTAAGATTTACTTTCAATTGTGTTGGAAATATCATGTGGTTTTTATTTATCTAGACAAATAGCAGAATTAGGTGTTTTACCCAGTTCGCGTCCAAAAATTCCAGTTTGCGTCCACCCGTGGACCAGTTCGCGTCCACCAGCTTAGAAAAGGAATTAAGAGTGTATTGGGTGATATTTTATCAGATAAATGCAAATAAAAATTAGATTTTAATAAATTATTTATTTACGAATATAGTTATTTAATAAAAACCGGCCAAATTCGAGTGGGACTCGCACACCGAGGGTTCCGTATTAACCTGTTTTTTTTCATATGTTTTAACTGTAAATGATTATTTTTTCAATGTTTCCCTTATTTGTGCTATAAGACGTTGCTTCGTACCAAACTTCAAGTGTCTGTGTTCACGTAAAGTACCCTGTAGGTTTTGATTCCCTTGCGAATGTCGAAATTTGCGAAAAATTGCAGCATAAACGGCTGTATCTTTTGATTGCTTTGGCTTATAAGTTTGATTTTTTCACTGCTTCAAGGGACCGTAGACTTGAGTATTCAATATAAATTTCAGCTTTATACCTCCACGCGTTACTGAGAAAAAGGGTCTTGACAGAAAGACAGACCGGCAGACGGACATACAGACGGACGGATATCAAAGTGATCCTTCAAGGATTCCGTTTTTTCCTTTTGAGAGATTTTCTAATGAATTAAATTTCTTTTTTGTTCATATTATTTTCTTAACCACAGACTCTCATTCTCAAAGATACTAGTCTCATTCCTAGAATACCCATTTTAAAATGAAAAAATAGCATAAAAATTTGCTATAAATATAAATGAAAATTTAAATTATCAACTTGTAGTCTTAGTCAAAAATTTACAATCTATTTTAAATTACATATTTTAACAAACAATTCATTGCTAAGTAATGAAAAACAATGTGGACGCAATATGTTCTATTGTTATGCACTATAGGTATAGTTTGCGCCCACCGTGGACGCAAAATGGAAGTTGTACAAATTCGGTGTAGTAATTCGCGTCCACCTTATTTTAGCTATTAATTGTAAAAGAAATAAGCTGATTTATAATCCATACTATTCCATGTTTTGTTAGCAAAGTAAAGAAACAGTTACATATTCAAAAATTCACATTTAACAATAAGATACTTACCGTCAAACGCGACGCTACGCACTATTTTTTTCTTAAAATCCCGCGCGTTTTAGCTCTCTCGTTTAATAGCCAAAATTAAATATTTTTTTTTAATAGGATAGGCGGTGCGCAGGCATATTTTGAATATGTGTGCGTGTCTCTCATACATTGAGGTATTATCGGAAATTTTTCTTTTTACAATTTTACTCAAAGTATACTTATTTTCGTGAATTTTCTAAAAGATATCCGCAAAATGGACGCGAATAGGCATGTGGACGCGAACAGGCGCAATGACCCTATATGACCGCAGGCCCCAGGAGGTTAAGTAACCATTGCTTTTATTATTTTGTTATTAAGTACTGAATACTTCATCACTAACAAGAATCTAAATACATGATACAGTAAAGTCGAAATGTCTTGCTCTAGATATATGTATTTCTCTTACTTACCTAATGCATCGAGATACGATTTAATTTTTTTTGTGTTGGAAAATTTTATCTTTAATAAAGATTTTTAATAAAAAATCGGAATAAGACGTTTTGTAGAAGTTCCCTAAATAGAAATTTGTTTACATCCTTAAATTATATCATAATATTCAAACTTTCGTGTTTGCTCAAATAATAATGAATGTTCTAGACTCGCAACTTCTGAATCAACACCGCAACGAAATTATTCATTATAAATGACACATTGAATTACTTTATAACAGACGGAACTATAATTCAATTAAACAAGAAACATCGATAGTTCATATTGCTACAACATAAAGGCTATATTAAAATTAGCGATGCCTACCTACAGTTGCCTAGGCCGTCGTAAAACTAAAACGTGAGATACCCTGTGGAGTTCCTACAAGCACGGTGCCTCTGGATATTTATTTGCATAGGTGTCCTGTTGTTTTATTGCAATGCAATTTGAATATTTAATATATTTTTTTGATGTTTACGCGACCTCTAGAGCAGTGGTGGCTCAGTGGTGAGACCTCGGACTTCGAATCGATAAGTCCGGGGTTCGAGACCAGGCGAACGCGCAGGAGATAAATCGATTTTTCTATGTGTACCATCACCACTGCTCGAAGGGTGAAAAAAAATATCGTGAGGAAACCGACATGTCGAAGAATCAAAAGTTCGATGACATATTGTAACATCCGCCAACCCGCACTTAGCAAGCGTGGTGGATTTTGGCCTGTAGGTACCCTCAGAGGAGGCCCGTGGAATGTATATGGCCTGATGATGATGATGACGCCACCTCTATTGGAATGAAGGTAGGTTTATCGACTTTAACTCGGTTATAGGCAACAGGAAAATCCCATTACTTGTTATCTTTGATGCATCATAGGAAATGCTATCGACGCCTAACCTACTAAATGCCTTCGCGCTTAGGTAATGTGATTCGGATTCATGTAGGGCGTGGTTTTAGATATACTTTTGTATCCTTTAAATAGGGCTTTTAACAGCAGTGATAATTAATTTTATTTTAATTATTTTTCATCCAATGAACTTAATATTATGTGGCTATCATTAAATCTGTTTGTCCGATATAGGTAATTTTATTTATTTTATTAATTATTTGAGTATAAATATATTATTTTATTTATCCAAATAATATATTTATACTCAAATATTTGTCACAATACCTACATAAATATGCAACCAATGCAATTCACTGCATCTCTATCTCTAGGTAGGTATATAAAATAATTGATCTCACTATAGAAACCCATTTTTTTATACGTAGTAGATGGTCATGTGTAAGATGGTGTATTTTTGATTTTGAGAGGAAATTTAAAAAATCTAATAAATCTTAACTTAATAGTTACTAAACCATTTTATATGCAACTACAAATTAAAAACATCAACACGTCTTAAAGCGCCTTGAACAGTTTCTAAAGTTATTCTAAACATTAAATAGACTGTGAAGTCTGTAATCAGTTCGGATTTCAGACACTTGGCTTTAGCCCCGGGCTGCCGTGGGAACATCGGACCTCTTGCTGATATATATCGATATATGTATACTGTATAGCTGGCTGTCGAAGGCTTTTTAGTTAATGAACATACTTGCTTTGGTTTATTTGCGGGCTTTATGTTTAGGTAGGTACTTAATTATTTTGGCAAAGTGGGACTTATCATTTGTTGATATTTATTTAATTAGTATATTATGGAAATAGATAGAGAACAGTAAATAGTAGGCCTAAATATTGAGAAAAGTACAGAAATATACAGCGTATTTTCAATTAATTACACATTTCTTACTTAAAAGTAATCATACTCTATTGTTTACTATACCTATTCATATTAGGTGAGCTACATTCTTTTAAAAAAATAAAATAATTTCACATTGTCAAGTAATTATTTTGTCCCAACTTATACATTATGTAGATTTATGTAAAAATTTGAGTATAAAAAATAATCTTCTAAATATAAATAAATATTCATTTTTCGACTCTACATTTTTACTACAAATCATAGCGTGATGAAAAGCGGCGATACAGTCAGTCGGGCACATTATTATAGGAAGAGCTCATTGACCCTAGCTTTGAAGACGCTCTTCTGAAATATTCATATTCCGGAAAAACATAAAAAGCAGAGAGAAAATGCCATTCTCTCACGGTGCATTTTCATCAAACGAACATAGAGCTAGAGCAAGAGCATTATTTCGTGATCGAGCGAGTGTAAACGAAAATTCGTATTCATTGTCGTTCAGTAGGTACATTGCAAGGAATCGTTTTCAACGCACTAAGAACAAGGAAAGAATGCTCTACACCTGTTGTAATTTAACAAAGTGGGGTTAGAATGAGCATTCGCTCGTTTGATGTAAAAGCACCGTTCTATAAACTTTGTCATAACTTTTATTCCTATCTGTATTATTTTGCATATTTAAGTAAGATATAGGGTAAGTAAAATTTCATAATAATATGTAGGATTCTATAAAAAAATATTAGAAACTATTAACACTTACAAAGACATATCTATCATTACACAACACAAGCAACACAGTCTAATAGCCTATGAGTAGCCTAATGATTGGAATTTAATTTATTTAGTTAGCGTCGAATTATTATGGTTGGAACATTATGGTGTCCATACCTCAACCATCGGCGCGAGATGAATGGTCTCGGTATATACATGTAAAGGCATTACAATGCTTTGCTGTCCTCCTATTATACAGGCGGCATGCCTTTATGCATAGTCTAAGAGTTTAATAATAAAGATTTACTTGTTTTAGATGGTAAGGAGCGTTATTTTGACTGAGTTAAAGGACACTTAGATGACATTATATGCAGGTAGAATCCAGCCCTTTCAGCTGCACTTCCTATTAGATTTTTAAGGCTTATTTACACGATTTTTAGCCATCAGCTGTTTCAAAGATTATCTACCTTAAATTTAATTTGTATATGTAAGAGTACTTCACAACTGTTTCAGTCATCTATGTTAGCTCAGTTTCAATTTCTAAGTTAAACCGACCAAGAACAGCTAGGTCAGTTGCACCGCCTATTTTCAATTAACAAGAATTTGGAGTAAGCTATATATCATATAATTTAGGTACCTACGTCATATTTACCTAGTCCATTTAATATTCTAAATCCAGAACAATATTTCTATAATAGTTTCTTACCTTATCCCAACTCTTTGTCTATGTTGGACGTCACAGCAAAAGCCATATAAATAAGCATAAGCGGACGTCATGTATTGGACGACGTCAGGGCTCCGTTATGGCCCTATATTGTACCCACAGCCTTATTATTTCTGCCGAATGACGTATTTTAGGCCCCATGAATTATATTTTGCGACAACTATGTGTAATGCATGTACAGGCTTTGAGTGCAAGTGTTTTATAATTCAGGATGTTTAATTTAGCACCTTCATATTATTTTAACGTAAGAATGTTCGAAAAGATGTACTCATACATTTTAATTATGTAAATTGTTGTTTATATACTCAGGTAATCACGATTCACGCCAGTAAGATATTGTCATCTAATTACCCAACACTAAAAGAGATTGTCATTAACGCTCAATGCATCCAATTTATTTAAACAATCTACTTACAATCTAACAAGCAAACAGCTCATTAAAGTTAGCTAAAGGTTTCTATTCAGGCGTAAAGGAGGTCATGTATCGGGTCTAGAGTCTAGACATCTATATCTTGCAACAAAGAATCTCGATTGACAGAGCCCGCACGCAAACTCCATATAAAGTGCCGACAGAACCTTTATCTCAAAGCGCAACAATATTTGAAAAGTGTCACCGCTACGTCACCACATTAAGACCATTCTTTGGACCATACTAAATCAACTCCCGTCACTTCAAATACCACCTTATGTCTATAGCATCATGGTTCATTCCAGAAGTGCGTACGGGAGGTTTAAAAGCAAAAATATTATGAGTTTTTACTTTACACAAATCGCCATAAAGGCACCCTATCGTTTTTCCGCGGCGTTCCAAGAAAGTTCGCCGACATTTTGTAAGCTGAGTGCTTGAAACTTTGTCGGTGTCAAACAAAAACTTCCTGTGTGGTGTCGGTAAATATCATTTTCCGATACACTTTAATACATCCGTTAGAAAGAGTGTTAAGAGCACCGACTAGAATGGATGGGCGGCCTGTGATCATACGCTTTTCCTCGTTTTAACTTTGACATAATATATTATAATAATATAGTAGTGGTGTGAAAGGAAAATATGCTTTTGAATTAAGTTTTCATTTTCATAGATGACTACCCAAATAGGTATTTCATGAAATCTAGAGCTTTAGGAAAATACTGGAACAACCAATAGGTACAGGTAGGAACCTATCTAGTAAGTAAAATAATGATCAGCTGAGTGTAAAGAATAATAGAGAGATAGAGTAAGTATAGGAATAATAAAACATGAGCTACATGCTAGTTTAACGTGCCAGCGAAAATTATGTGAAAATCGGCTTTTAAGTGTCTTGGTGATTATCTAAGTTATAAACTACACCAAAAAAATTTAAAATTATACCTTCCTCCAATTAACTCTAACCGTCATTTTAAAATTGCCAATTAGCACAATTTATTATAACGAACGCGTAATTTTAATATATTACGTAAATTAATTATCGATTTTTGAACGTTTAGATTTCACAGATTATTAATTAATTATTCCAATATAATATTTATTACCATTGGAGCTGTCTGTCAATGCGTAGTCTCTGTTAGGTCATTTGATAATTTCAAGGTGTTTAAAAGGTGTCACGAAATTTGATACACCAAACTACTCACTTTAAATTCATGGACACTTTGTTTTCCACTAAATGTTGGGCGATATTATTTCAATACTTATTAGTTATTATGTAAAATGAAAAGATATTTAAAATATCGAAGATAGGCAATTTTAACAAATTGTGTTGCTTTAAATCATAATTAGTTAAAAAAAATATTTTATAGGTAGGTAATGTATGTAATGTGTATGTGGTAAATATGTATGTAGGTAATAGGTAATGGAAATGACATATGTAAGATAAAAATGTTCTCTTTGTGGGCACGTTCCAACCTATCTTATGACAATATAGAAAGTTAAACCATGGTCTCACTTCATTTGATTTAAAGCTGAAAATAATCCAAAGCGAAATGAATATTATCACGTAATTCGATTTAGTAACTGGTTGACAATAACTTATTATTGTAACGGTTATTTATGTGTTCAATCGAAACTATGCTTTCTGAACACACTTAATTTATTAGTTTCGCTTATCTATAGCTCGCAGTAGATGATAAGCCCAATACAAACTGTATAGAAATAGCTCAATAAATACAGAATTTATTAGTAATGAATATAAATCGTTATGTAGGTGTATCGATATTCGATAATAAATGCATCAGGGCAAAATTTAATCGATTTAATTCGCATTAGTCCACAACTATCAAATTACTTTGCGATGTGTCGACGAGAGCTTTTAAAATACACATCCACATCTTAATGTTTCGAGCTAATAAAAGCAACGAACAAATACATTTATAACATTTGATGAGGGGCAATGTGTGAATTGATTAGGTTCTCGGTTATTAAACAGGTGGTTTAAGAATTATAATTTAGGATGTTTAAAATACGGCCAATCGCACTAATACATGTTGTTTTGATTCTTTATTATATTTTTAACGTATTATAAGATATTTGTAGAGCGATGTAACACGATATAAATTTTAGCCGCAATAAAATTTTAACGGCCCACATTTTTATCTTATTTAAGGACGCTGTCACAAATCTGCGTTACTCAAATTTAGGTATCTAACGACGTAACTTTGTTCGCGGCAATATCACGCTCACGTAAACATAGCGCATTCCATTTTATAGACCATCTTCATACTTGATATTATTTTTAATTTTTGATATTATGTATTTTTATTGAAATTGATTCCAGAAGATTACTAGGAACTTTAAAAATTCATTTTGTTACTTTTATTAGTAGGTACGATCCTAATAAGTATGTTAGTATATTCAAACAACTTAAAAAAGTGTGACTATTTTACATCATTATTTCATTGAATAATAATCTATGAATTGTATACAATATCAAAGCTTTTTAAGAAATGTAGAATTATTATCATACATATTATGATGTTACCGGCACTGTATTAAATCCGGCATTGTATACAATTCTTAGTAAATGTATGTTATTCCGAAAAATAGTCGGAATGAAATAAATTATAGGTATTCGTCACATAACACATTACCTAGGATACTCTTAAATCTGAACTTTTCCTACGTAGCAAACACATTTGCAAGTGTGGGTAGTTTTTGGGGTAGCTATTAACCAATATGAGGTCAAAACTAAAATCCAAGATGGCGCCGACGAAAATTTT
>CAJQZN010029822.1:0-15509 GCA_907164685.1 Colias eurytheme | reverse complement strand
GCCATTTTTCATAGACTAACAGCACAGACGTGACACTATCGATGAGTTTGTTAAAAAAATGTAACTGGATTTTTTTAACTATGTATATATACTAGGAAAGATTACCGTGGTGTAGTACCTAAATATTTATACTTTTACCCGACTACGCAAAGTAAAACGGTAGGTTATATTAAGTAATATTTATTTATTTACCTATTTTTATTTATTAAAAAAAGGTTAATCAACAGTTGTTCCAATAGGATTTATAAATTATTATGCACAACAATTACAAATAAACACAACATTCACAGAAACTAATACAGTAAAAGTTCCTTAATCGCGCTTCCTTTATTCGTGTTTTCACTATTCGCGGATTAAAAAAATGCGACCCAATTTCTATATTCACGACTAAAAATTTTTTTTATTCGCGGATTTAATAAGTACATCTATACATATAATAAAATCGTAGGAAAGTCAAAACTGTACATTGAATATTTTTTTAAAAGAATACATAATCCATGATCTATAATCGATACAGAACCCGAAAACATAGTTTTTAGAATTTTTGTCTGTTTGTCTGTTTGTCTGTATGGTTGTCCGGGCTAATCTCGAAAAGTACTGCATAGATTGACTTCAAATTTTACATGAATATTACTAACTTGTCGGGTCAGGCTATAGGCTACATATTATCAAGCTATCACCTACGGGGAAGGAGCTGTGAACCTTTATTTTTCTTACGTATTCTCTGTACTACGATAGCGTACAATCTAAAGACTCATGTTTAAATGTTGTTTTTGAGTAAGCCATGCTATTGTCTACCTTTACACTATAAAAACTACGTCATTTAAGTAATTTTGGCAGAGAAACAGTATAATGAATCTTAGTAGTATAAATACAAATTTAAAACAGCGCCATCTATGAGATTTCATTAAAGTCAAATCAATTTACATAATATTAACGCTTCTTGGAAATTACAATTTAAATATTATTATGATGTTGGTGAGGTTGTTTTTTTTAAAGTTAAATAAATAATTCATATCTTCCCAGAGTCCATTTCAGGTGTGCTTATATTTCATGTGAATATGTATAATGAATCTTAGTAGTATAAAGACAAATTTAAAACAGCGCCATCTATGAGATTTCATTAAAATCAAATCAATTTACATAATATTAACGCTTCTTGGAAATTCATAATTTAAATATTATTATGATGTTGGTGAGGTTGTTTTTTTTAAAGTTAGATAAATAATTCATATCTTCCCAGAGTAGCGAGTGCGCTTATATTTCATGTGAATATACTAAATTTTTATAAGTGAGGGTAGATGTTTATTATTTGATGTCAAACAAGACACCATTACAGTATTTACAGTTAATATAGGTAATAGTAGATAACAGTGATCGTGTTAGACTCATGTTTTTAATTAGTTAAAGTTATGACAAAATAAGAAAATGAAGAAATTTTATTTGTATGTATAATTTTTACAAGACTATATTGTATATTAAACGCCCAAAGAAGGTCACTGTAGTTATTGATAAAACTTTATTAGCTTTTTAATAAAGTTAGGTACAGTCATCTTTTGATTTTTTTTATTTACAGATTCAATGTTCATAAAAATTGACGATTTGCCTGAGGATGTAGTGGAAATTAGTAACCTTGCGCGTGGTCAATCATCATCAATACATATAATAAAATTCTAGAAAAGTGATGTCTGTACAATGAAAATATGAAAAAAAAAATTAGCAGGGGTTTTTATTAAATCGATCCCAAACCCAAAACTGTAGTTAAAATTTTTTTGTCTGTTTGTCTGTATTTTTGTGCATGCTAATCTCAGAAACGGCTTATCCAATTAGGATGGTGTTTTCACTAATATATTGAGGTAATCTTCATTTAACATTTAGTATTTATTTCATGTTAATCGGTTCGTAAATAAAAAAGTTATGACCATTTAAGTATTCACGGCGAACATTTGCAAAGGCATTCTATTGTACACTATACAATGTACGATAAAACGTAAGTTATCTGTTATACGCTACAGTTATTCCTTATAAATGTCCAGGTGATCATATCGAAAGTCCCCAAGGGTGGGGGGGTAAGCTGATGTAGTAGGGAAGCAAAATTAGAATTATGCTTATACTTCTAGGTAAATTTTATACATAAAATGTCCTTTAAATTATGTCGTATTATATTCTTAACCCCCGACGCAAAAAGATGGGTGATAAGTGTTTGACCGCTATGTGTGCCTGTGTGTGTGTGTGTGTGTGTGTCTGTTTGTACCACCGTAGCTTGCTAACAGGTAATCCGAATTAGATGCGGTTTTGTTGTTAGGCAGCATATTTTCCGACGCTGGTTCTTAGATAAAGTGTATCAAAATCGGTTCATCCATTTATCATACCTAGGTATATAGAGGTAAAAGTGGGAATGTGGAAAAAAATATTAGTTATATTTTAATCCAATTCGGTTTATTCATTTATTAGATTACAGCGGTAAAAGTGGGAATGAACAATAATCGAATATGCTCAAATAACTCAAGCGGCATATCAAAATATGAAAGAGCAACGTGTGAATTACAATTAGTGATGTTTTATCGAAATCGGTTCATCCGTTTATTACACATAGGGCACTTTAGGAAATGGAGCATCAAACGACAGGATATGACGTGTAGATATAGGTACAATTAGATAATATGGTTTACATCAAAATCGGTTCTGCCATTTACTAGGGGTGGAAAGGGAAGGGTTGAAAGTCTGTGAAAGAAGAGGGGGATATAGGAGCGAGAGGATAGTCACACCCTGGAAATTTTGAACTCTACTCAAAGCCACATAGGTTGGCAATTTTTTTTTCTAAAGATACCTATCACTTCTTTTGCCACTGTGGTCCATTACTTACAATTTGTGCACGGTTACGGCCCAACTTAAAAGATGTCAAGGAGCAACAAACTTATAGATATCAATAGGATGTAGGAATGTAATATGGAGGTAGAGGTAGATCTCGCTCACTTGAAAATATTACATGAAAATAAGAAACCGAAGTTAAAAATTTAAGAATAAAAAAAAACCCAACGCAACGAAGGAAAAGGAATAAATAATAATTTCACAAACTTCCCGACGATCTTTAAAATTAAGTATCTACCATTATAAAAAAAAAATATAATAATATATCATTTATGATAACTTTAAGTATGATAATGATGGTATGGCAGCCCCGACGACTTTGTTTTTTTATTTTTATTAATATTTAAAATGGTATTTATTTTTTAAAGATCTTCGGGAAGTTTGTAAAATTATTTATTCCTTTTTCTATGCACTTTTCTTCGTTGCGCTGGGTTTTTTTTTTAATTTAATTTTTATTGCATGGTCTAAACGGTTTATTTACTACAGGCGTGAGACAGGAAAGATCTGAGCGCTGAGGAATCTGAGCACTACGAAAAATCTATTTTTTCATTCACTGATCTCAAAAAAAAAATTCCAAGGACCAGAACGACAGGAAATTTTAATATTTTATTCTAATTGTGTTTTGCACAATTTTGTTAAATTGCGACTGGATGAAAATTTTGTTCGTGGTCGTCGTCGTCGTTGGTAGGGTGAACAAATCCTTAGCAAAACATCATACATTCATACGCTTATGTCAATTAGTATCGATAGCGGATTCTATTCCTTTGCGTTTTGACGTTTGCCTCGGCGCTCAGTTGCTGCACGATATATTGTCAAAAACATCCATACAAGGAAGGAAGAAAAATAAATTTGCTCCCTTCCCCCATGGTGCCTAAAAATAATATGACATAATTTAAAATAAATTTTACGTAGAAAATTAATTAGGCATTTATTTTTTTATTTTTTAGCTCAGTTTAGTAATAAATTTTACTAACAGTTCTTTTCATTATTTATGGTATGTTTATTCAAAAAAAGTTAAGTAGTAACTACTATGCAGTCACTATTCCACGCGGACGAAGTCGCGGGCACAGCTAGTACATAATAATAAAATTATTCCAATAGGTATCTTACCCAATATCCTTGTCAAATGGAATAATAAGAAAGTAAAATAGATCTTATTACAAGTTTGCCTAAAGTACATAATATTATGTTCTTAAATGATATCGCCGAGGCCTTTGACACAAGCCGCCTTTGTCGCAAGCCACCTCTGCGGCGATTGATGTTTTTGAGAATGTAAATAAACAGAATGGAAGCAACCTTATAACTCAATAAATAAAGTATATTTTTAAATGTAGTTCCGTTTATAGTAAAAGCCGCTTTGCGTATTTATTGTTTCGTCTTTCACATTCGTTACAAAAATTGTGATCGAGTAAGGGGGCGTCCATAAATTACGTGAGGTGTTTTTTAAAATTTTCTGCACCTCCCTCCCCCCCTGGTGAGATGTCGTGAGAATTTATTCAACCCCTCCCCCATCCTCGAATCTCACGTGAGATTTTTCAAAATGTGAGTTTCTTATACGTAAACGCCATCAACATTGAATCATCGTATCCATTTAATTAGGGCTATTATAAACCAATACTCCAAAATTCGATTACATCATGAAGCAAAAACTGATAAAACTATTGATTACTACACAAAACGACAAAAGCTTACTAAATTGATATTATTTAAAGGAAATTAAAATACATAGTTTAATATAAAATCCTCGTTTTATTAATTCCCTAGTATCAGTACCACCAGATAGTACCGAGTAAACAGATTGCACAATGTGTCGCATCTGCACGCATTGCTTAATCTTTGAACTTGAAGCCACGCCTCGCTCGTTCCACACGTACCCCACCACATCGGCCGCGCGCAATGTTTTTGTTTGGAATAACCCCTCTAGTAGTACATACTATCTCGATGCTCACGAACATTCTAATTTATTGAAATTTGAGACTACAAAGAAAATTCATAAAAGGCGCAATTACGACTTTGGTTAGTTAGTTAAGTTACAATTAATATAATGTAGGTACATACTTAGGTAGTTTAAAATAAATTACTTATATTTTTATGGTTTTCACCACTGAATAAAAACTGAAATGGATAGACCATGCTGTATTTCAGTCTCGATAACATTTATTTTATTTATTTAATTAGTCTATTTTATTATTCTTACAACTGATGATTTTACCCATGATATTGACCTTTACTTTATAACAACATACACACAAGATAATGTTTTTATGGAATCATTCAGTAGGTAAATTACTTACTCGTGCATACAAGTAAGTAATTAGTGTTGTGTGATATTTTTTGTGCTTCAAATAATTTACTTAAGTTAACCTTAAGTTCAGTAAAATAAGTGTAATAATTACTTTGTTTTATTATAATTATTATTTGAATAGTTTTAAAGAGTTCTTCAAGTGTTGGAGTATATTAGCATAAGTTGAATTATTGAGACTGGCAACAAATTTAACATTTGAACAACAAATTTTATTTCAGTTCGGTTTAATTTTTTCTCAAACATTTTACAAGTTAAAAGGCTTTGTTGTGACGAGATACTTGTATTTGAAGTAGCTTGACATCTTGTAGAACCGTGTGTGGGCGTCTAATGACCTTCGCAAATCCTAAGTGAGTTGGGTAGATTCGCAACTATTTATATAGTGTTCAGAGTACAATAAAATACAGTAAAGCATACATATTATATTATTATGTACTACTTGGTTTTATTTTTATTCCTTAAGAAAAATTAAGAGAGTAACTTCAGGTGCTAACTTATACAAGCCCTTTTGTGAAATAATAATATACTATTCTCATATTTCGAGTTTATATTGTGTTACGTATCAATGTAAATATATAGGTACTAAACAAATGATTTTATATAAATTACTTAAATTAGGTACAATAAATTGTGAGTAGGTAATATCTTACCTCATTCTCATTTCTCATGTAGTATATGTACCTACTTACTAAATATGAATGAATGTCCCGTTTTACCGTATTGATCTAAGTTTATTTTAGCTGCCTTTCTGTGATTCTTTCGTCTACCTGCTAATATAAAATTAGAAGAATAATTAAAATAGACGCAGGAAAATTCTGTTGTGCGAGCTTCTATTATTTTATTTTTTACATCAAAAAGTAATAAAATTGAGCATAGCTTACTTTGGGAATTAATTAAGTAAACATCGATACTTATGTGTAATGTCAAAAGACCACTCAAAGAGTTTTATATAATTTTAATAACATGATATTCATTAGATTAAAGCTCTTTTTTTTCTTCACCACAGAGAAAGCTTGCTTTTCTTAAAAAATATAATTTACACCGTGATCTATTTTTAATTTACTGCACAATACTTTCACGCTTTCTTTACAATTACAAGCGTGAGATCAATTCTCATCAAACATTTTTTCTAGCTATGACTCCTAGCAATGTTCAGATAACGGTTACATCAAGAAAAATCTTCAAAGGAATTCATTCATTTAACTTAGTTTTTTTTATATAAATCCTTATTTGATCATAATTAATTACAATTTAATTATGAATACATCAAAATCTCAGCCTAGTTTACTAAATTTTCTAAGTCCAATTAGTTATTTATTACCTAGTTGTTTAATGACGTTCTTGACTTTGAATAATTTAACTAAGTAATTTAAATTATGCAAATGATGCGAAACGATGATATGTACATTATTTCGTTAATTATGAATCAGAGCATGTTAAACTGTACGTTTCTCAGATAAACTAGTGAATGAAAAATCCGGTTTGGGTATTATCAAATTAGAAGCTTTATAAGATGGCCAAGTTGGGCTTAAAGCACAATACATATATGATTTCCATCGGATTCCGAGTGTTTCTTAAGAGGCGATTGGGGTGAACTACTCTCGCCCACTCCATGCTTATCTCCCGCTGAACTGTGTGATGTGGCTCAGCAATAAAATATTTCTTTTTATGTCCCCCTCGTGTAACACGTTTGAACTCTGCTGGCGATTGCGCAACCACTGGTGCATTCCGTGTTTACGCCGCACGGCCAGTACCCTCGATGACTATACTTTGAGGAAGTCAAAAACGTGTTTTGCCTATTATCATTCGAGAGTCAAGTTCAATATCGATATAAAATTGTATCCGATGTCTATTTTGAGTTTACACGTTCCTTTTAGATGAAATGTTAATGAAGCTCAGTCTAACCGAAATAGTCGATCGAGCCAGCCAGCGCTTGCATTTTAAATTATTACTATTTATACACTGGCAGATTTTTTCTCTTTGCTTTTCTAAATTGAGTCTAGCATTGATGCTAGTTCGAAAACGATCTTAATAATTACGTCCGGCAATAGCTTTCGAAAATTTTTATCTTATTTTTGGAGTCGATGACCTGGCGCCTTTAAAAATGAAAGAGGAGCTAACATACCAGGGCCTGTAGACAAAGTAACAATTACAAAACGATAACGAAGTTAGAAATCGCAAAAATGTATGGGATTGACATACGCCGCGTTAGATCACGTGGTCTATCTAATGTCAATCCCATACATTTTTGCGATTTCTAACTTCGTTATCGTTTTGTAATTGTTACTTTGTCTAAGGCCCCAGGAAGTTTATTGATTTTTACGAATATAATTGTTTAAAAAATAGCTTCAGTAATGTTAAATTCCAGATTGGTGTATTAATTTAGTTCGTATCTGTTGAAGCACAGGCGGAGGCGGCCTCAATTCACCCCACTGTCGGTGTAGTTTCCACTAGCGGTCGCAAAAAGTTGTGAACGGTAGAGTTACCGACGACAACGTAGTGATATCGACAATCATTGATACCACCCAAGCAACGAGACCCCTTGTATCCGCTGATATCTCCCCTTTTGTATTCAATGGATCCAACGACGAAGGAGGTAGCGTAGATCACACAAACTGGTTATGTTTTAATGACACATTGTTGCTTGCTCGGGGAACGGTTTAAGATATTGAGTATGTACTTCTTGCGACATGCTAGAAGTCACCGTTATTCTATTTCCTACATCCTTTGTGAGCTTATGTTAATAAAACACAGTGTTCAACAAAATAATTATGTAGTTACGTATTCTATTAGACAATTCTTTTTGTCTAAGTGTACTTTTTCAGAACTGCATAGTGATAGATAGTTAGGTACATCATTGAAAATATCCGCTGGTACAATATTTTGATAGAAAAGCAACGAATTATGCTTAGGCATAATTTAACAAACAAGACAACTAAGTTAATAATCATTGTGCTAAAGCACACATCGTAAACAATTCGGAAGTGTGTTTGTTCACGGGTTTGCGAAAATTGTAGGTGTCCTGAAAGAAAGAAACACATTCTTTGACTAAAATGAATCATTTATTGTTTCTGCCTTTTTCCTATACCTCCATCGACATATTGGTTGAAAAGTGGAAAGTTTTTAATTCTTGTAGACGTAGTTTAATAAACTGAAAAACCATAAATTCGACAAAGATTTTTTTTACCACCTTACAGGTATAGGTATCTACTTGAAGGTCTTATGATACATTTTTTAATGTATTCGGATTCAGATTCAACCAACATGCATACATGCAACCTCTCAATAATCTTTTACATCCCTATCCCTGTTTGTATGTAGTATTTTTTATTCATATAGTTACTTATATTAATTTTTAAGACAAAAATTTTATATTGACTACTGGTTTAGTCACATACTTGAGCGAAATAAGACAAAGTTAGTCATCGTAGCTACCTCTGTAGCAGGTGTAGCAAACATAAAAGTAAAAATAAACCTTTGTAGCATTGAAATCGGTTGCATGAAAAGTAAAATGCACTTATAATTTAGTACAGGAAATTTATTTCAAAACATCCTTAACCTATTCAATCGTAAAAAAACAAATGTCAGTTATATTGTAATAGCATAAATTAGATGTAACCTTCTCAGCACAAAACCACCTACGCGTAAGAATAGAAACGTTCAACCATCTTTCATTTTCTGGGGTTATTTTTAAACCACTTAAACTTTATTACTGAGTTAACATAATTTCATAATAATATACTCCTTTTTTATAATTTACATATTAATATGTATTATAATTTTATTATTAAATCAGTCCCATAGTTTTGTGATTAGCGCGTTTAAACAAACCGACAAACTCCGTCAGCTTACATTATTAGTAATAGACTATCAATCTAAATTAGCACAATATATTGTTTTCATTTGAATTAGATTATAATACACATTTATTTTCCGAGTGAAAAGAATGTTGTAATCAAGATGAAAGAAATGACAGGGTGAAATTATCGCCCATGATTCAATAGGAACACATTTGACATTACCTCCGAGTTTGTTAACTAATCTTATCTATCTAAAAATTTAAAAATTTGAAAGCCAAATAAAAATCCGTCAAACCTGCATGAATAAACAAGAAAGGTTGGAGAAAGTTTCTTGGTAAAAAATATTTAAATCTTAGCATTTTGTGATAAATTAAAGGTACACAAATAGATGGCTCGTAAAGGTCACAAAGCCCGAGTTTTAGAGCCCTTCAGAAAGTGTGTCGACTGTGCCCGCGCCCCGCGCCCGCCAACCGCGCTCCGTTGGAAAACATCCATGTATGCATTTTATAGTTTTCCTACGAACTCGCAGTCGTCAAATAGTCAACGCCCATAATGGCTTCATAGCTATTCATACATTGCAATTGCAATCTTACTTGTACATTGTAATGTCACTAATGTTATGGCATTCTTCGGAATTAACGTTATGAAGTTTCAATAATGAGGTAGTTATATATTAAAATAAACTGTTTTTGGCTCTACAAATTATTATCAGGCAAAGTAATCAAAACTTGTGACATTGGGTTACAATTGGTATATCTTGTGATACTTAGTTGTGATCGTTGGTAAGTATATAAATTTGTCTCAGTACCTACCATTCCCATAATAATTGTAAGGTACCGACCTTACAATTATGGGAAAATCATCATCATTAAATCCCATATTATTACATATTCCCACTGCTGCAGGGATACAGGCCTCCTATGACGGTTGAGGACATCCACCACGCTGGCTTAGATTTTTGGACATGATGATTTTGATGGTGTCTGTTTTTACAGAATATGTGCTTCCATTAAAAAATATCATCGAGAATCTTATACTATAGCTACTAGTTTGCTACTACCAAAAATCTACTTGAATTAATCTGAAGAGAAACTAAAAAAAAAAATAATTAATTTAACATAACGTTGAATTAATTATTTTTATTTCGCTAGATACTGAAATTATTGAATTATTACCTAATTGATTAAAATTATACAGTTAAGCAATGACTATATATATAACTTACTAGCGGTCCGCCCCGGCTTCGCCCGTGGTACATGTTTACGTTTTCTCTACATAAAAACCATCCTCGTACTTCCAGGAATATAATAAAAAAAGAATTATCGAAATCGGTTCAGCCGTTTTCGAGTTATGCGCTTACCAACACATTTTGCGATTCATTTTTATATATAAGATTAGTCTACCACAGTACCACTAATACGGTTATAAGTTATAACACATGAATAAATTCGAGGCCTTTAAAGTTAGTAAATATTTAATATGTATTTATACCTATATACAGACAAAAAGAGAAATGGTTGTAGATGTACATATATGTAATAGATAATATGGTGGTTTTTATTGGAGCTAAAAATATCTATTTTTATCCTGGGGTAGTAAACCTTTATATGCAAAAAGACTTAGACTTTGCACGTTCTCTGATACTAGTTAATAAACATTATACCAAGCGTAACAAGAGCTCGTGTATGGCAAACCATTACAATTATTTTCAATGAGCATAGTCAGATTTCTTATAATTTTTTCTCAGTTCAAATAACCTTCAAGGGATCTGATGCTGTTCCCTCGAGGGCAGTGCTCGCGAGGTCCACCCGGGGAGGGAGGGGTAAGTTGCGCAACGCATTACAATAACGCGACATTACGTGCTTTGGCCGCTGCGCCCGCGCGGGGGTCATGCGCCGAGCGAGCCGTTTCGGGGAACGGTGATACGAAACCATTGTCACGTTCATCGAACGATTTGCTAATCATATTTGAATAACTGTTGGTAATAATTTGATTTTAATGGAAACGGTTTGAGGTAAAATATGTAATAATAAGTCCAAAAAATAAGTCTCATTTGTACTTTAATTGAGTATCTTAGAGTTTAAATCATGAAATTATTTTTTTTAACTAGTTCCTCCATAAAGAAAAGCGTTTAGGCCCTCCAATAAATTAGGTATGATTATGAATCAGGAGCGCGAATAAGAAACTAAAAAAAAATCGACATAAAACTTTACAACACTCATTTCCATCAATTAGTCACAACACGTACAAGTCATAATAACACTGATGTAATCACACATAACAATTATTTACTGCATACTGCATATTTTATTATGTAGCTAACTTATTCTTACTTTAAAACGTTAATTGATTGAATTATTGAAAACCACGTGGTCATGTTGATTTAGGAAAAAGGAAGAGTTACTTCGTGTCCTAAGTTGTCATTTATTTTGTCATAAAATACCTAGTTCATAGATGCATCGTAACGTTTGTTCTTCTGTTATTCATTTTTATTACACGCTTTATATTAGCTTCACCTGTATGTTTGTAACCGACTTCTTTGGGCGCGATTTTGCCCCACATTAAACGGCCAGATTTCGTTCAAACTTTGTAGATTTATTGAGGACCGATGACAATACACTAATTTGATAAAATAAATAATAGTTAAAAAATATAAAAAACACGCTTTTTATAGAAAACCGACCTAAAAGCGTGTTTTTTAGTTTTTTTTAACTATTATTTCTTTTCGTTTTATCTTGGTTTTTTTTATAGCCATTTAACGAAACTTATTTCATCAATCGGCATTGCGCCAACATACCCTGAAGAGCCGTAGCCCGTATCTAACAGCGGGTTACCATGGTAATTTCAAAAGGTAAAAATCCATAGAGGATCGCTCATAGAGATCTTCTGTGATCTGTGGGATCGCTAGACCGCCAGAGATCCAGCTGTCCATGGAAGGATGCGCAAGCGACGCTCACTCGTTTCTTTTTAGAAAGTGGCACGTGGCGGGGTTGTTCACCCTGCGCGATCGGGGTCACGCCGCCCGCGCGCCGCACCCCGCGCCCCGCGCCTAGCCACAACTACTTTACTAGCCCTTGATAAGGAAACTCCATTGACACCATCGAACGGGTCGCCGGATAAGGCGCTCCTTGCGATATATAGGACGACTTCTTTGATATGTTTGTCGTGCGTAAATGATAACTTTTGCAGATAACTCAGCATTCACGTGGAGCTGTTTATACCTACAAAAATCCGTCGTTAACTATTATTCTCAGAAATGTTATTAGATAATCAAGAAATCAGTATTTCCTTCTATTATTATTGAGGTTTTCTCAGCGTATTATTTATTATACCGTAAGTAGGTTCCTACACTTTGCACCTCTAATTAAAATATACGTATTACGTAGCCTTACCTTAGGTACCTTATGTGGTAGGTAACTGATATTTACACAAGTGGTGTAAAATAAATAGATTATTACTTAGAAATTATGCATCGATATGGAAAAATAATCTTCAAAACCTAGAAATTATTTTTCCCACAGTGCCAAAACAAAAAAAAAGTGAAGATGTACCTACATAGTATCGATAACATAATAACTGCAATCACTTCATCAAGTTAATCATTTACATAACGATATCTCGATTCCGTTCATAAAAAACACGAATAATTCATATCCATACATTACGAACATGTACTCGGAGTAAAACATAATTTAATCATACTAATAGGGATGCTCGACACCCGCATCGCAACAACATGCAACATAAACTCCCGCAGACTAAAACTAGGCCAAATTGATTGACTTATTTTTCTATTTACGACATACACTGCCCTATCCGTCTCGTCTGGGTAGAACAATGCAAGCTATTTGTATCCTACACAGGATCCTTGTTATTAGCTGTATGTTAATTTAAAAACGTAATGACCATTGTATGAATACAGTCTTGCTTTTTATTTATAGGAAGTTTTATGAAGTCAAGTATTTATTTCGAATAAGTCTTTGGACAAGATGTAATCGTAGACAATATAACATATGGATGAAAAATGGAATGGATGGAAAATTAATTAAAACAACATGCGCTATTTTTGTTTTCACCGACACAAATTCAGACAATAATCACTGTATAAAAGTAATTTTATGGTCGAAAACTGCTACCAAAACATTAAATAAATTATTATTATGTTTCCTGTTATTTTTGGTTTTCTTAAAATAAAATAAGAAGCTTATTTATTGTATGTTAAAATGCATTTTTATTATCTTAATAAATACAATGTGATGTAAACTCTTAGAACAATAAACCCCGTATTGTAGGTACACTATTTTACTAAGTAATTACTAATTGCATCTAAGTTTACTACTTTAATTATATTTTATTGAGGTAAAAGTACTTATCAGCTTTAGTATTAACGTTATGTCATTATTCAAAATCTTAATTGGATTTTCTAATAAGAATCCTTTATTAAAACGATGTCAAAGGTTTAGACAGTTATTCTTTACATTTTATGGTCGCTGAAACACAGCGAAAGCTATATCTATTAGGAGTCTTTAGTAGAGTAGAGTCTTTAGTATACATATACTAGCGGTCCGCCCCGGCTTCGCCCGTGGTACATATTTCGCAATAAAAGGTAGCCTTTGTTCTTTCTCAGGGTCTAAAGATTATCTGTGCCAAATTTCATCAAAATCGGTCCAGTAGTTTATGCGTGAAAGCCATACATACATACAAACCTTTCCTCTTTATATATGTATTAGGAGTCTGCAGGGTAGCTAGTTACTAGTATTATTGTGTAATGTATATGTATTTGTATTTAGCATTTGTGGTGTTGCCCGTCAGTACAGCAGAACTCCTTGCCAGCAGAGAAATTGGTTGGACTCCAGTCGCCGCCGCAGTTTCGGATGAAAAGGAACGCCCTCTCGCGGTGCACGTCGCGCTCTACCGCGCCACAGATCACTGGGCCGGCACGCGGCAAATATTTCAAAATCTACAAAAAACGTTTTATCGGTCACAAACTGTTGGACTTTTTTATAATTTTAATGCCTATGCTTTTCAAATATAATACAATAGATAAATATCAATTTTAACATGATTTTAACAAAGAATTTCAATATGTAGAGTTATGAAACAAATTGTATTAGACCAAAAGTTAAACTAGATAATACATAAATTTAATAAAATCAACAAGTATTATCACATTTTCATAATGCACTACATAAACAAATTTAACACTGCTTCTAAATATTTTAATGTTGGGTGCCTTTTTTAATTGAACAAAATCTGGCTATTAAGCGAAAAATTAGATTTATTGTAGAACGGGAATTGTGACTTACATCTAGTCAAATGAGTTCTTTCAATTTGAAATTGATTTTTAACTAAGTGTTCATGCGGAAACTAATTGCTCGAATAATTATATAACATTTTCAAAAAGTGATGAATCTAAAGTTGAATATTTGCTTCTACTATCTACAATTAACAAAATGGTCGAACTCAAACATTAGATACTTGAAAGAATGTGTTAAATTTTCATTACAACGATAAATATGATAAATCGTCTGCATATATAGCAAGTAACACCCTTGTTGTAAGTATGGCACGGCGAATGCTATAAAACATGGTGTTATTATTGAATAGTGTCTCCTGCAGCTAATACTTAGGAAAGCGGTATCTCGGAGTAATTGCAGCAACATTAAGACTAATTGAAATGGAAATCTTTGAAGGAAGTGCGTCAATGTTTACGACGTTTACATATTTTATTGTCCGTCAGTCACTTTCTAAACACATGAAGTATGCAAACAAAATCATTGAACGTTTATTACCAACCCCGTGGAGCCAGTAAATTTGCAATTTATGTTTGTATAGTTATAAACTTTCGTAAGTATACGCGACAAAATGTCCACTAGAATTGATTTTGAAAGGACTGTTATAATACCAAGTCAGTGTTGTATACGCCTGTAATATTTTTTGTTGTGTGTGTGTGTTGTTTGTTGTAATATAAAACGATAAATAAATAAATAAAAATACATTTATATCGAAACGGAGACATAATAAATTACAAATTTCAACATGCTATTTACAAATATTAAAATGATAGATTGAGGCAGAGGGCCGATGTCTTAAGTCCATTTTTAAGCCCCTTTCACAATGAGGTTTTTAAATTGGTCTCGATTTGAGATCGCGAATTAGATTGGGCTTAGTGAAGATCAGCCAATTAACGTAACGGCACCAGTCTTGTACAGATTAAGGAAAAAATTGAAGTTTTTTGCAAATTTCTCGTAGGTTTTTTAACTTTATTGGATATTGTTTAGTTATACCTTTAGTTCTATGTTAGTTTAACGTAACCAATGTTAGAAAAAAGATTACAATGCATAAATAATGAAGTTATTTATAAATTAAAAAAACACTTTTTTGCACCAGTGTTGGACAGTGAAAAATCTAATGATGGACACCCAGTTTTGGACAACATCCAGTTATGAACACCCATTTATGGACTGTACCTAATGTCGTTTCTCCTGCTATTTACACTTGGAGAAGACTTATAGTTATCAATAGAATCTTGAAAA
>CAJQZN010029821.1:0-37032 GCA_907164685.1 Colias eurytheme | reverse complement strand
GACCTAAAACGACGTAATCGCGGACGAAGTCGCGGGCAACAGCTAGTATAAAATACATGCAAAGGGCTTTTCATGTCATGCGGAAACAATTTTGAAATCTAGTGAGGTTGCCATTTTCGTCGTCATCGGAAAGATTCTTGAGAGTTGGCATTTATTTTCTTTCTAAGAAAGCAGCTTAAATTCTTCTATTTCATCTCGATTCGTTTTGTAAAACTGTTGTAAAATATGGCTCGGCAAGTAAATGTAATAACCAAATATCTCAATATAAATTTAGTTACAAACTATTAAAACCCCGCCGCTCCATTAGCAATTCATTTTAAATACATCCACCAACATATTTATTTTCCCGTATAAAAGTACCGTCAGCATTTCAATATATTGAAAAGTTAACGTCAGTCAGATTGCAGAGTGCCTTTTCAGTAATTGAACCACAGTATCAAAGAGCTCAATGAATGAAACTGTATCTAAAATTTCACGTGATATTGCGAATTGAAAAATAAAAAGTACAAATAAATAAATAAATAATTTATTTTCTTAGAAAACTTAAAACTACAGTTACAAAAGTAACAATTAAGAATAAATGTATGTATGTATCTAGTTATAGTACGAGAATAACTCAAGATACTTCTTACTAATACTAACTTTCAGCCCGTGGCTTTCCCTGCGTTGACTAAAACTTAAATTAATTACAAAAAAAATCCGCTTGAACTAGTCTATCTCTCATGAGAAACCGCATTAAAATTCGTTGCTTAGGTTTAAAGATCTAAGCTTACATACGGACAAACAAGCAGAAGGAAGCGACTTTGTTTTATACTTACTATGTAACGATCATTATCCACTATATATTAATCGATATTGGTTATAATTTTAGGCGAGTTTGTTTGAATTCGCTTTTCAGAGGAACTGCTGATTCGAATATAGGTATGAATTTTGTTTTAGTTTGTGTTAAAAAAAAGTTATAAAAATGCGATTTGTTATTCCTTTTAAAAATTGTTTACAATCTCTTTTTGTTGCCTGTGTGTGATAATTATTTAACTGATTTGATACAGCTTTCAAGGACGTAATTATAGGTCAGTTATACAATTCATTTGGTCGTTAACGACTAGAGTTCAGGAATTTGCCATTATTTTCACATTACTGGACGAAGACTGTGGCTGCTTTCCATTCATTTGTTATACTTTGAATTCTATCAAATTTCTACACGTCTTGCTAACGTAAATTAATGAGTTGCTGAAAAGTTTTAGCCTTCTTTAGAAGCAATTTGCATATTCTATACAAAAATAGTAGTTATTTATTCACAAAAACATCATCAGACATGAAAATAAAAAGTAGTACTTACTATAATTGATAGTATTGTATTACCCATTATGTTTGATGCCTTTGAAACCATTGTATATCAAAGGAGATATAGCAATTTCGTAGCAAATAGAGTTTTGTAAGATCTACCCACGGTACTGCCTACGTACATAGCAATCAGGACATGTAAATCATACCTAGTTATACGTTGTTTGTTAACGTAATCTCTTTGTTCCTTTCAACATCAGAGAACAAACGTAGACCTTTGAATGCAAAATAGTGCTACGAATTAGTACCTAGCTACGAAGCTACAGCGCTATGGTGCTACGAATTAGTGCCTAGCTACGAAGCTACAGAGCTACGTTGCTACGAATTAGTACCTAGCTACGAAGCTACGAATGTCTGTAGCTACGAATGAATTAGTTCGTACTGAGTCATTATTCAAACTGTCTACATTATTTGAGCTAGGTCTCTCTAATCTATAATCTCTTATCTATATTATCAAGTAGTAAATTACTATCTTTTATCTTTACTTATATATCTTTACTTATCAATTATATACTTATATTTAACCGCAATTAATAAGATGAGAGTGATTTAAAATATATTGTTGATACTATTTAGTTAAAAAAATAAAAGATATTTATCGACAAAAATGAAATGTGTGACTATCGAATACAATTACTATTACTGTTATTAAACTTATTCCGTCTTATTACAAAATTTTACATGGTTTGATTTAAACACAAACTATAACGAATCCAGAATATAAAGTTATGTTTTAACTTTAGTTTAAACTTAACAGAGTTTCAAACTTATCTATTGTCTTTGTCTATAGATTAACGCTAAAACATATTTTTTCAATATAAAACCTTTCTCTCAAAAAAATGTACGGCCAAAAAACATATGAATAGCAAAAGCAAATTATTCTATTATTTCTATTTACGTATCGCCTAACTAACCGCGATAATGTAGTCTTTAATAGTTCCAAATATACGTGTCAACCAAATGTGAACCTAATTCTAAATGCATTAGAGTTCATAATGATCTGTATAAATGATCATTCGCCTACGCTTATTCATACAAAAAAAATAATATAAGTTCATAAAAGACACGCCCACAAGGAAGGATGGATGGATGGATGTTTGTTACTCATTCGCGCAAATACTACTGAAGCAATTACAACGAAATTTGGTATATAGGTTGCTGAAGAGCCAGAATACGACATGGGCTACTTAAGACATACGCTACTTTTTATCCCGAAAATCCCAAAGGTACGGGAACTAGGCGGTTTTCGTCGCGGGCGGATACATAGTATTTTATAACGATCGAAGTTTAACATACTAGCTGCCCGAGCAGACGTTGTTCTGTCCCATTGCCCCTTTTCTTAAGGCCCTTTGTGTCGTTTCAAGAACGTTAAAAAATAGCCAAATTGGTCGAGTGGTTCTCGAGTTTACCCTTAGCAACATATTTGGCGATTCATTTTAATTGTATAGCCACAAGACCTTAACTTATATTTTTTAATTTGAATTTGTATATCAATATATACCTATCATCCATACTTTTCCATACTTATATTATAAATGCGAAAGTAACTCTGTCTGTCTGTCTGTTACTTAATCACGCCTTAACAACTGAACCAATTTGCATGAAATTTGGTATAGAGATATTTTGATACCCGAGAAAGGACAGAGGATAGGTTTTATTCCGGAAATCTCACGTGAACGGGAACTATGCGGGTTTTTCTTTGACTGCGCGGACGAAGCCGCGGGCGGAAAGCTGAATATAAATCACTAAATGTTGCGTGTTATTTATTAACAAATAATATAACAAATAGAAGATTAAATCACATGACAAACAAGAGAAATGTTTTACATTTGTTCAGAGAAATGTTTTGCATTTCTTCAGATTCCTTTACATACCGATGATTTAATTTGAAGAAATGAAAGATATATTTTGTCTTATAGAATTTACAAACTCAATCGTCCGAAAATAAATAATATTTATGGATAAAAAGGATATTGAATACGAGGAAAATTTCAACTGAAATAATTCTCAAGCGAAAATCTTTATTTTGTCAAACGTTTGTAATCCCAATAATCCTATTTACGTTGTGAATGTGAACTTGTATTTATATTATCGTTATTCGTATATGGAATACGTAAAAACTGCTGAACATTGTTTGTTTAAATTCTGACGAGTTGAAAACGGGATAATGGATTCTATACAATATTGGTCCACTGCAATTAATTTTTGCTTGCAAATTTTGTAAATAAATATATAGACAATAAAACAGAGCGTGTGCGTCGACCACACGTGTAAGAAGTGAAACTTCTTTGGTAAGATTTAAAGATATCAAAATCGTCTCCTTACTCCATGACGTGACGGTATTGACATGACACGATCTTGAAATTTTACTCTCAACGCGCTTACAGAATTTTCACTTCAACAAGTAGATACATTTACAGTTACAAGGAAACAGTAATTTAACTCTATTTGTCTGTTTATTAGAGTTTTATTGCCCTCATAATTTTATCGATCATACGTCATGTTGAGCGTCACCCAGTGAAGCAATTAATCTCTTGTCATCAACCAATTATAGGGAGTAGTCCCTTAAAAGTGTGGAGTTATAACATAGTACTTTGTACTATGAGCAATTAAATTTTATAAGTCGAAAAGTACAAAGTTGAATTTAAATATTGAAGAGCTTTTTAAACACATTAAGCTTAGGAGCAACAGTTTGAAACTAAGAATTAGTATTTTGTAACAGTTGTATAGATATATCGAGTTATAGAGCTACACATTCCAACCAATAGGATTTTATTTTTAAATTTTACAATTAAGAAATTCAATTGAACAGACCTTAAACACATCAAAACCAAAAACGTTTCACCATAACTCCCAAAAGAATGATGACCAGTAATGGCGTCACTATATTTACGTCCCTTCGGTCCCCTGACCCATATTATAGGAATACTTTTAACAAATTATGCTGTCGATTGCGGTTCGCCCTGACAGGATCTATTACTCTTGCAATGTGATCAAAACGCGCCATATTTTTTCCACTAGTTATATGGACGCGTTGATAAAAGACACGTCGTATCGATACGTATAAATACAGGTATATAGTTTGTGTTTTATGTGGTAATAGAGCAATAGATAATTGCTGGTGTAGAGATCGGTGCGTAATTATAAGAAGTAATTTAGGCTACTAACCTACATTAACAGTTCATTAACATTTCATTTTTGTAATCTTAGTAGGATAGGATTTATATCTGTAATAAATGTTAGTATGCTATATTACAGCTAGAATTTAAAGCTTCGATCATTATAAAAGGCTAGCTGTGCTCCGCGGTTTTACCCGCAGTGCTCCGCTCCTGTTTGTCTTAGCGAGATGATATATAGCCTATAACCTTCCTCGATAAATGGGCTATCTAACACCGAAAGAATTTTTCAAATCGGATCCGTAGTTCCCGAGATTAGCGCGTGCAAACAAATAGTATAGTATAAATAATATTTTAGAAGAATTATTCAGATAAAAACTTAAATTATAACTCTTCTATTACAACATAGTCTAGCAAATATTACGGTAATCGAAAACGTGAACGTTGCTCTAATGAAAATCTCGGACGCCATGCATTTTAACTACTTGGATATTAATATTTTATATCCTAGCGATCTAGTGCTTTCCTGTTATGTATGCACTAAACGTTTTTAGTTCATATAAAAGGATGTAGGTACATTATTTTATAGATAAATGTTATGTGTCTACGTCTTTTGAAAATGTTTGTTTAAAAATTGAAGATTTTAACGGATTTTAAACGCGATTTATTCATTATATTATTATCCCGTATTGTTTAAAATCCGCTAAAATCGTTATTAATATTTATTATATAAAATCAAACACAAGAAAATACAATGTTTGTTTAATTACATGTTATATGCTTATGTAGTAATATTGTACAGTGTAATCTATAATATTATTTACTAGCTTACCGCCCACGGCTTCGCCCGCTTTGTCTAAAACCGAATAAAATATATACTAAAACCTTCCTCTTGAATGACTCATTCTATTAAAAAAACCGCATCAAAATCCGATGCGTAGTTTAAGGCGCGGGTCAAACACAAGCGGCGCGGGCGCGGGCGTGCCATAAGCGCACCTCTTGAATCTGTTTTGCACCACGTCCTTCTTATACATTTTGTATGAAAGAATTTTGGACAGGCGTCGAGACGGCACGCCACGGTTGTGCCAAGGTTGCGCCTTTCCAAAATTATTTCATACAAAATGCCAATAGCGCACCCGATGCACGCCGGCAGCGCGCCCGCGGCGCGCCAGCGGCTTGTATGTCCCGCGCCTAAAAGATTTAAGCATACATAGGGACATAGGGACAGAGAAAGCGACTTTGTTATACTATGTAGTGATCAGACGCTATAATATTATAGCGTCTGGTCTATCGCTATGATATCCATAATAATATTATTTTGACTGTTTTATAAAAATACCTTTGAAATAATAAGAAAACAATATCAAATATATAAAGGAAGAGAGTTAAATATTAAATACTAGAGGTCCGCCCCGGCTTCGCCCGTGGTATATTTCGCAATAAAAGGTAGCCTATGTCCTTTCTCGGGTATCAAAATATCTCCATACCAAAATATTTCATACAAATTGGTTCAGTAGTAAAGGCGTGATTGAGTAACAGACAGACAGACAGAGTTACTTTCGCATTTATAATATTAGTATGGATTATTGTATAAGCTACTACTTTTAAAAGTTTAATATTTATTATGCTCTCATAATAACTAGGTACTCTTACACCGATGCGTATAAAACTACTTCGTGATATTTGTTTGTGCTTCGTTTAAAAGTTTTTCCTCACAAGAAACTTTTATAAACTGCATGATACTAGAGAAAGCTCGATAAACTATAGTTCTTTTCTATGTTTTTTTTATTTTGTATCTATCTTCCGGAGAATATTAAGTATCTAGCTTTCCTCCCGCGGCTTCGCCTAATATATCGAAAAATTAACTAATCTATACTAATATTATAAAGTTCATTTGTTTGTTTGTTTGAACGTGCTAATCTCAGGAAGTACTGGTCCGATTTGAAAAATTCTTTCCTTGTTGGATAGCCCATTTATCGAGGAAGGCTATAGGCTATATATTATCATGACGCTAAGACCAACAGAAGCGGAGCCACGCGGGTGAAACCGCGGAGTTCAATATCCGTAGCGTAGTTTTAAAGATTGCAGCATACATAGAGACAGGCAGACAGACAGAATGCTTTGTTTTATTCTATGTAGTGATTATCCTATACAGGTTTTCAATTTAATCACACAGTATGTGCGCAGTTACTCGTGAAATCGGTCCCTTTGATCGGGGAACATTATATTTTTATAAAACCACGCTACATTGAACCTACTAAAACTACGTATTTTTAACCGAAGTATCCAAATATGACGGAGATTAAAAATTCATAACATTTTTCATTTTTTGAATGCAGATTATATTTTAATTTGTTTAAATATAAAAAATAGAATGTATTTAGATCTAAAAATGGTGTGAATGAAATAAAAAAATAGTTTCACCCAATACTTAAGTATTAATAATCACTTTCATAGTCCAATGAGAACCTTTTTAACAATATTTCTTTGACCCGGATTACACATACTTAGTATGATAAATGTGTATGTATTGATCCCTCATTAATCCTAGCTTTTAGCGATAAGGATATCATTATCATTATATTATGGGTTGACAAACCAGTTTTGATGCAATTTTACTCATCTATACTAATATTATAAAGCTAAAGAGCTTGTTTCTTTGTTTGTTTGAACGCGCTAATCTCAGGAACTACTGGTCCAACTTGAAAAATTCTTTCGGTGTTAGACAGCCCATTTATCGAGGAAGGATTAGGCTATGTATCATCACGCTATGACCAACAGGAGCGGAGCCACGCGGGAGAAACTGCGGGGAGCAGCTAGTTGAAACTATAGCTAGTAACGCAATAAAAGTTCTGCCACAGATAATATAATACTATACTGCACTACACATTGACAGAACGTCCGTCTATATCGGAATGTTCACAGTTGAATGCATTCGTATTCCGACTAATCACGGCATCGCAATTTGTACAGCAATCCAGCTCTGCCAACGCAGATGTGCATTTGTATTGAATACTCACATAGTGACGTTTCATTTAGTCAAATATTTGGATACGATATACGTGGGAACTGTAAGTTATAACTACTCCACACAGAGCGAGCAGCCTCGCGAAGCAGTGGGGTTAAAATGTCACTTGATGGGCCTTCTTCGCAATGGGCGTTGGCGAGTAGAGGCAATCACAATAATGTAGAGGGCCTAAATGCCGATGATCGGCCGTCATTTAATTGTAAATGTTTTATCATTTGTTGAGCCAACGCTGCCCATTGTGTAGAGTACCCGTACATAGAGCGAGCAGCCTCGCGAATTCACTTAAAACAAATAGCACGAACGATCGCTTTGCCTTGAATTCTTCAATTACAGATTGCGGACGGATGGTCAGAAGAACAATAAAAATTAAGAGAAAGATTGTCCTTGCCATGTTTTAAATGATATTCTTATCAAAGCTCGGTCTATGTGCAAGTCCGCACTGAACGAGCGGTTTCTCACAACAATTGCTTCGCGAGGCTGCGCGCTCTGTGTGGACCCGCCTTTACTCGTTATAGATAGTATACTTCCACGTGTATGTAATATCGAAATGAAACTGAAGCATTTCATTCAGCTAGCATATTTGAGAAGCTTTTGAATTGATACATTTCATAGCAATTAGGAACTACCGGTTCATAGCAGTTTGTAAAGGAAAGAGCCGGTAATAAACTCTGCAGCTTTTAGCTATGTGTAATCAATAGTCAACTGAAATTAATTGCTTTTTAGTTTAGTTACACTAAAAGGAACACTCAGTTTTACTTTTAATAGCATAGGAAGAACTTATAATGTACTAGTGGTCCGCCCCGGCTTCGCCCGTGGTACCTACATGTTTAAACTATCCTATCTCTCAAGTTGGATCGAACTGCACATGGTCTGCGAAGTGTGAGTGTAGTTTAGGAGTCCATTGAGACAAACATTGTGACACGAGATTTATATATATTAAGATTAACAACCGATCTTATCTTACCTTTAACTGCAGTAACATAAGAGATGGCTTTGTAGTTGAATTTCAATCATTTCAGCACACCTGCGACATATTAGTAATGACTATTCAATCCTAAAAGAGTACACAAAAGAAAACTAGTAGCTACGTAAATTATAAATTATAATAAAATGCATAAGAGAGCAAATATGCGTCATCATATTACTTCAATCGCAGTTCCATAGTTCAGAAATCCAATACAAAATTGTAGAAATCTCACAACACCAATTTACATTCTCTTTGTTCGAGCATCTACTACATACACAAAGTTTCTGAACGAAATATCCACAGTAATGCAGAAACTTTACTCCTATAAGTCTGTGCAGTTAAAAGAAAGCTTAATTTATTTATACAAACGAAGCCGCAGATGACCCTGCTGGCAAAAGCAAATATTTCTATACCTTATGTATTATGTACTATTCTAGTACACGACCTACATCACTACCAAGTATTATCATTATCCGTTTAACGGTTCCGGGCCGAAGTTTGGTAAATTATAATTATTCTGTATTTTGACGCTTCAATAGAGCTTCTAAAGGACGTCTAGTTGGATAAATATCTAAATGTTTAAATTTTAGTATGAGTTTTCACATTTATAATATTATTTACAGTTAAGCATAGCAATTTACTCAGTGTACACTTCACTACAAAATACTACAGTCAGATCAATATATTTAATCAAACAAATCTCAGGATATCATGATATCGATTGTAACCACGGGACGCAGAACATTCCGCAGTGGCCATTAGTCGATATTAAACATTACTACATATTTATCTTTTAAAAGGAAATGTGCGGTTTCTAGTGCGTACATTTCAGATAACTGTGCCCCGCGGTTTTACCCGCAGTGCTCCGCTCTTGTTGGTCTTAGCGTGATGATATATAGCCTATATTCTTCCTCGATAAATGGGCTATCTAAAACCGAAAGAATTATTCAAATCGGATCTGTAGTTCTTGAGATTAACGCGTTCAAACAAACAAACTCTTCCAGCTTTATGATATTAGTATAGATGTAGATGTCGACAGCCATCATTAAAATGAGGATTCAAGCGTTCTGAGCCAAATAAATGCAAAAATACAAGATCAATTATTATTTGTGCAGTTTATACCGTTGGAATTGGTTTTACCTTCGCAAACTCTGTTTTATTTTTATTCTGAATCATAAGTTTTTGCTTTCCCATTGCTGAAATAATAATTTGGTTTGCATTGAATTTGTAATACTTTTCCAAATATACCTACATATTTTAAACTTCATAAAATTCCCAATATTATGGAAACTGACTCGTAATTAGTTCACCATTTAATAATTATATAAGATATTTTTCAAACGACGAAATTAAACAGTTTGTTTATTTTTCAAAAACATCGTAAAACTCATAACGGGAATCGAATTATTTCTATGAGTAGTAAAATATTTTCATTCAAAGCATCATTATTTTGTCTACTCCTTAGTACTTACAGTTTTAAAGAGCATTAAAGAATACTAGTTCAACAGTGAATCCCATCTTATTATTGCTCATCTTGTCATTGGAGTGGACCATAATGTCTTAAAGCAGTATTATATCCAGTATGGGAAAGTGATGGCGCTAGACAACCTACATAGCTCTGTCATTTTTCCACACTGGAAATAATACTGCTTTAAACATGATTCACGACACGGTGTAAATCAGCCTAAAAAACATCATGGTAGACCGTCTTCCAAAAACAATACTAAGACTGTAAAACAAACAATATCCTATATTAACCCATAATCACCCACACAAATAGCAACTACTGGTCTCTGCTATTTCTGAACCATCTATTGTTTACCGAATACCGATAAACGGAATCTAATGACGCTAAATGATCCAAATATCGGTGCAAATAACGTATTATTGACTGCTGTAAACACAAACGGTGTGTGGACTATATTTATTGAAAATTTCGAGCTTTTAACGTGAATTTTAGATATGAATTGTCGGGAAATTAATTGCACGTTCTATTATTAAACATCGTATGCATGGATTGGTTTACTCTGCATCGGTATAAGCAATCAATCTCTTTCTATTAGAGTATATAATAGTGTAAACATTTCCTAACAAACTTAAACTAAATATGAAGTACCTTCCCCACACGAAATCATCATTGAAACTTGAACTATACAATAACTACAAGTGATAACTGCGTTAAAAACAACCGACTTCAAACTTGCACTTGCAACATTTACAAATACAGACAAAAATGCTCATAAAATAAAAACTACTGGGCCTATCCGAATAAAATTTTTATGGGACCAATTCGACACCATCCCGCATCGAACAAAAAAAGAATCACGTAAATCGGTTCAGAAACCTCGGAGTAATCGGTGTACATACATACAAAAAAAAAAAAAACATACCGGCCGAATTAATGATAACCTCCTCCTTTTTTTTGAAGTCGGTTAAAAATTGTCTAACCCCAAGTCTAACCCACATCAAAATACGTTCATATATTTTACGTTTAATATATTCACATCTATTTGCCAAACAATACCCTCTAAACTTTTCCACTTTAATCAGCGAAGTTATGAAGTAAACAGAAAATTTCATCAACAATAGTTCGTTATGAGGCAAATTATGTCCCGCTGTGACTCGATACGATAAAACCAGCCACATAATACAATAAATTACATGTAGTTTTGTCTAGTTGGCAATAAAATTTGTGGTATTTGTTCATAAATAATGTTGTATGGGGTCCGACTTAATCCTATACGTTTGGACAAGTGCTTTGTAATCATAATAAGTCTTTTGTTGGTTCTTATAAATAGACCTTAGAAGAAAACATTTTAAAGGGATAAAATACAAGCCCGTTTTGTAAGATACTTTGTTAACAACCAACATGGAAAGAAAATTAGATAGAGTAGACTGTATATCGAATTAAAGAGAGCAAAGATTTCTTTTTTCTGTCAACGAATGTGGAGAACGGAAATCACAAACTAGAACGTACGTATGTATTTAGTAATGTATTTTGGCGTGTTGTGTTGTAGTTTGTTGACTCAACAACATCAACATAAACAACACTAGCTGCGCACCATGGTTTTACTCGCACTGCTCCGCTTCTGTTGGTCTTAGCGTGATGATATACAGCCTATAGTCTTCGTCCATAATTGGCCATCTAACACCGAAAGAATTTTTCAAATCAGAGTATCAGACCAGAGTAGTTCCCGAGATTAGTATAGATGTTTTTAAAATAAGTACATTATTTATGCTGTCATTTATAAAGCTCTACGCTACTAAAGTGATGTAAGATGCTTCTCAAAAATACTTATAACCGTTTAATTTAGGCGAAAAATTAGACCCCCATATTGCTATCCTATTTGTATGTATGTATATAAAACTGGAAACTTATTTTAAAAATGTAATTTTTATAAGTAGAATTAATAACAAGTACTAACAATACTTAAGCTTCCATTAATAAAGCTCTACACTACTAAAGTAATGTAGGAGGCTTCTCAAAAAATATGTTCTAGATTTTATCAGAAATTCTAGATAGTTATCCGATAGAAGACATTTATATAGAGTAAACACTTACACGCAATATTGAAGCTTATAATATATGGAGCTTCGGACAATATGATAGCGAGATGTAGAAAGGCTCTAACGTTTAGTAACGACATCTAGTTTAACGTTTGTCAAATGTTTCGCCAAGGGAACTTAGTGAAAAATATGCTAACAACGAAAATAACGAATTAGGAATAGTTGTTTTAATGTTTGGAAATTAAATTTGAAACCTTTTTTGTATATAAAACCGTGGATTTTATAATATAATTAAAGTTTTTTAAATCCTATAGGTATGATTTTTAGTAAGCACACAATTCACTAGTTCCAATTTTAAATAAAAGTCAAAGTGAAAATTTGAACAAAACTAAAAGTTTAAAATGCCATTCATAGACCGGGAGATACTGACACAAAATTTCGAGTCATTTGTGACAGGATGGCGGTTCTACAGGGGTCTTAGTACGCAATGACAAAAAGAAAAATGATGGTGTGAACGCTGGTACCGGTGGGTTAGTCGCGTGGGCGTTAGTCGAACTCGTCGGAAAAATAGCGAAAGTCAAACGATTTGTAACACAAAAATTTTAGAATTTACCGATAGCCCATAAAAAAGAAGTTGGCGGTAGTGTCATGCCATACTTTTCTGGTATGACTTACAGCCCGCCATACCGACGCGAATGTGTTGATTTAAAAAAAACAATTATTCAACCATTTGTACCAAGCTAACTTTTGCACAGGTAACCATCGTCGTGCAGCCATTTACGAAAATCACCATGCCATACTTTTCGGACGATTCCAAATGGTCGCCATACCGCCGATGATCTGCAAATTTTTTTTATTTCGCCTATCTTTTTGTACCAGAATTGCATTTGGCTTTTTGGAGAGTATTTCATAAAATGTGACCATTAATATATTTGCCATACTTCTAGTAGGGGGAAAAAGTGCTGTCATACTTGAAAAATCAATTTATTATTAATTTATATAAGTGAAGATTTCCAACACCTAGATCTTTGAAATTTTGTATTTATATTCGTTGATCCTCAAACTTACAGGAAAAATAAGTGCCATACTGTTACAAATCGTTTGACTTTCGCTATTTTCCGATGAGTTCGACTAACGCCCACGCGACTAAGCCGCCGGTACCAGCGTTCACACCATCATTTTTCTTTTTGTCATTGCGTACTAAGAACCCTGTAGAACCGCCATCCTGTTACAAATGACTCGAAATTTTGTGTCAGTATCTCCCGGTCTATCATCAAGAGGTAACAATACAATGTATAAATTATATTTTGAATTACCTACATAAGACCTACATGATATAAGTTTCAACACTGTTGTAATTATATATTTGGTAGCCATTTTTTTCCCGGAAAATCTGAATTAAGTCTGAAATCAAATAAGCAAATAACGAAATACATACCTTAGGTATTACTTTATTTATTAAATAATATTTTTGTAGGGATTCCTGCAAACAATATGAACGAATGGGGATATATTTTGTTAAATCACTTAGGTGCAATTACAATTTCAAATTTAATCACTTTCAGACATCTTAATCCTTATTAATTATTATTACTAATATTGTAAATGAGAAAAAATTTTAAATTTATCTTTATGTAATGTTACAACGGAACAATTTAATGGTATGACTAGCTGAGCCCCGCGGTTTCACCGACATTGCTCCGCTCTTGTTGATCTTAGCGTGATGATAAATAGCTTATAACCTTCCTCGATAAATGGGCCATCTAACACCGAAAGAATTTTTCAAATCGGACCAGTAGTTCCTGAGACTATCGCGTTCAAACAAACAAACTCTTCAGCTTTATAACATTACTAGCTGAACTCCGCGGTTTCACCCGCAGTGCTTCGCTCCTGTTGGTCTTAGCGAGATGATATTATATAGCCTATAAAAAAAATATAGTTAGTTAACAGTGTTTAAACCTTATGTTTACATAGTTATTTTGTATTGTATGGTTTCTATAATATTGCAATACATACATACAATACACTGAAGATTATGTCTGTTCACTGTAATAACAATAAAAAACCTGATTGTAAACAACGAGATTGTCTACTCTGTAATCAATGAAATTATATGAAACGGAGAACGTAGCATCTATTTATGAACAAAGCAAGTTATTAAAGTGTTACTTATCCTAACGTGATTTGTAACATAATAAACCTATTACTACATGACGCATATGTATTCGTCATATTCATACCCCATAATCCTATAAAATTAATCTAGACAACTTGTATTTCTTAATAGAAATTACTTATAATATTTTACTTTTTGTGACAACGTTCTTATTTTTCTTAAAGCTCCTGTATTTACAGTATCTAACAGTTTTTAAGTCTGTTTAAAGTGCAAGTGTAAAACCAACAAATATAAACCCTTGTAAACGTTCAAAAACTGGAGCGGAAAACTTAACAAGCGCTCTGTAGTTAACTCGAATTTAACAAAGAACCTTGCGTTTTAATTCTCTCGCAATCTATTCCCGACGTTATAAAGTTTAAAAGAAACAAATAGTGTTATATAAACAGGGCAATACGGTTTTATTAGTCGTTAACCAAACCACGGAATGGTAAATGGAGTTTCTTGCCGATTCTTCTCCATAGATACTGCTTTCCGAATCGGTGGTAAATGTTAAAAATACTATGTAATGACGATTCGAAAGTGCTACTAAATAGTAGTCTAATTGAATAAATAAATGTTTGAGTTTGAGTTTGAGTTTGAAATGACTAAATTGAAAATTATCCCGCAATATGGTGCCAAGGTAATAATGACGTTGTGTGTTGTATATGCGTGTGTTATGTAGATTCAATATGGTCTTAATTGGTTGTTTAACATTTTTGAAGTGAGTCTTTAGTCTGTGGTCTTTAGGCGCGTTGAGAGTAAAATTTCAAGGTCGCGTCACAGTATACCGTCACGTCATGGAGTAAGGCGACGATTTTGGTATCTTTAAATCTTGCCAAAGTTTCACTTCTGACACGTTTGCTCGGCGCACACGCTCTTTAGGTGAAGGTATTAAAAGAAGTTGAAAAGAAGTTAACATGCTAAGAATAAATCTAGTTGTAGTGTTTGAAGGTTTTTTTTTTTTTTTTTTTTTTTTAAATAAAAAATGATGAATTTAAACAAGACTGAAATTCTTAGATTAAGGATTGGTCTCCGCGCGCGCGCGCTACGACTAGATGCCGCCGGCGTACTTGAAAAATGCGGCAACTAAAAGTACGCCGAATTCGGCGTACCCAAGCCAGTCGTGTCACAAGCATTGTGTGGAGAGGGCGAACCGATAGTTTATAAAGATTTTGAACAAAATCTGAAGTAAAATGCCTATTTGTGCCATAAAACTATTTAAAAATAATACAACAAAAAATAAGAAAGACACTGGGATCACGTACCATCACTAAGCATCGTATTATTCGAAATTTCTCCTTTACTTCGAAATTTTTTTCTACGAAAATACGACGCCATTCAGTGTTGCCGTATTGCATATCCAAAAAAATACACGTGGTTGAGGAAATCTTTTAGCAATAATTTAAACTTTTTTTTTTCAATACTATTACTAATACATATATAAAAGAGTATAATAACAGTAATTTATTTTTGTTTAACCATGTTTAACTGACTCATTTAGTATGTTATTTTTTTTATTTCCGCTTTTTTACTTTTAATCAACCTTTGTGACTATAGTATAGTAGCGTCGCAAGTGGATTTGAGTCATGCGACTCAAATCGTTCATGGATTCGATTCCCGGCCAGGTCAGGATGAAAAAATATATTTTTCAAACTTCTTTCCAAGATGGCAGATTTCCCATTTATGAGGTAAAATTTATGTAGCTGGCAGCCCAATTCTTCACACACACTAGCGTCTTTACAAATTGCCTAACACACACTACAGAAATGAGTTGCCGCACTCACAGAGCTATTGTTTTTAGGTGGGGCGGTATCTAGTCGTAGCGCACGCGCGGAGACCAATCCTTAATCTAAGGTAATAACGTAAACGTTTAGTTTAATGATTTATCTATGATTTAACTATTTTTTCATTAAATAATCAGACAAAAGGAAGAACTTACTCATTTATTCGATTAAATTACATTAGAATTTGAAGAATGTAATTACATAACATTGTACATATGTATTAGCATAGAATACTTTAGTAATGAATGTATTTTTTCACAGCTTCTTCATACTCTTTTCTTCTATATGATCAACATTAGGGACGGCTTTTACAGTGATTTTGAATTTAGACACTGAGACTTGAGTATAACTGAAAGCAATAGAGACTTGTTGATTGCTGCTATCGTAATCGACTTTGGGTGGCGATAACGAAAACACTCGAACTTCAATATAACTCACATCCATTCCTTCAGGAATCTGCAATAAAAGTTAAAAAAATTACGTAAACGTAGGTAAGTACAGATTAGGTAAAGATTCAAAAAGGGGAAATGTACCAAAATAAAAAAAATAAGAGAAGTATCGAAATAGACCCTCGAATAGTGCAACTAGGCGAGTGAAAATAGGCTAAAGAAGCAACTGCTCGATATGATATTATGTCATATGTGTTTACTAAAAACGCCAGCTAAATAGCGTTGTTACAAAATATACGATAGTCGATAGATTGCACAGGATTTTAGAGAAATGTGCTTAAGAGCACTCCATAATCCATGTTATTATAGTAGTACATACTATCTATGGGAAGTAAGATAGAAAAAAGGTGATAAAGTAGTTTAGATATTACGATCGTTTAGTTACAGTCTTGACTCTGTGGTCTTGACACATAAAATGTTCATATTGTAGATAATATATTATTTTAGGAGTGTAATAGTTATAAGTACCTACTTAATAGTTCATAGGGAGTTCATGATGAGAGAGATATTTAAACGAACTGTTGAAAAGTGAAAATAATAAAATATAGAAGAATAATAAACAAATAAATACTCGCCTTTATATCTTTATATGTTTGGTACTGTAAAGGCAAAATTGAACCTTCTAATATTTGAACCACGTTACCACTATCCTCGCCTGAAATAATATATTTAGTAAAAAACGGTTGTTTTAATATTACAAACACACAACCTTCACACAACATATTATTTATATTTGCATTATAACATGCATACAAAAAAGGGAAATTGAAAAATGAACCATGAATTTTCAGGATCAAGCAAGTATAAATATTTAAAAAATTGATTGCTTTCCTACCGAATTTATACACATAAGGCTTAAGAACCGAACTAATCACGTTGCAATTAATGCCACTAATGCAAACTACTAGACTAGCAAAAATGGTAGTCTTCAAAGTTTCCATCGTTATCGTTTCCTTGAAAGTGTTTCAAAATGGTAAAATTGTAAAATTCAGGCTATTTATATTACCTATGTAAGTAACTATGTATCTATACTTAATATTATAAAGCTGAAGAGTTTGTATGTTTGTTTGAACGCTAATCTCAAAAATTACTGGTCCGATTTGAAAAATTCTTTCGATGTTTGATAGCCCATTTATCGAGGAAGGCTATATTACCTATATCATCACGCTGACGCACGCAGACCAACAGAAGCGGAGCCACGCGGGTGAAACCGCGAAGCGAAGCTAGTATTATTGTATACTTCAGTAGAGTAGTAGTATGAAAAAGTAATTAGTTTAGTAATGCTCATTAAAAATAGTCATTAAATTCTAAAGCCAAAGAATAGAGCGAATTTTTTTTTCTATAATGAAGTGAAACAAATTTATCGTTTTGATTAGTGTGGAATTTCGATATTTAATAAAATACTTTATAAATAATTACAAAGTTTATTTAATTTATAGCGCTTAATATGAATACAATAAATATCAAAACCTTATACCGCTGAATTTTATTACCAACGAACGACCTGACGGATACGGATTGAGAACCTCTGTTTTAGCTATTTGAAGGCAAACCATAGGTCATAAAATACATTTTTTTTCGTGTATTTCTCGCATTTTAAGTTAATAAGTTTTAATTTTCCATTCCATTTTTTTTTAAATTAAATCTTAGTACCTACATTCCATTTTTTTTTAATTAAAGTGGGTATTGCGATCGGTATAGCACTATAGGTAATAATGTGTAAGGCTCTTGAATCTTGATATACTCGGCATGGCATTACGCCGCGCTCTTAGCTTAGGCTCGACGAAAATTCTGAGATGGGATGATATAAAATGAAAAAAAAAATCTACATAATATACAGTAGGTAGGTAAGTGATTGTAACGAATCTGTAAAAAGAAACACAACTGTGTATTTTATATCATTGTATATTTCAAGTGAAAATCATAAATCTTTTTAGTGAATCGTAAAATATTCCTTTGAGATTAGCACGTCATTGGTAGGAGCAGCTTTCACTATGATTTTATATGAAGACATACTCAGTTGGGTGATGCTGAAAGCAATGGAGACTTGCTGTGCATCGTTGTCATAGTCTACTTTAGGTGAGGACAGAGAGTGCACCTGTACTTCCACGTAGGTGACAGACATTCCATCGGGTATCTGAAAACAAAAAGAGGTATCTATGAATTGAGAAAGATTATGTAGGTAGCACTTGTCAGATTTTTTTATGGCAGAGCTTGCAAAGGGCCAGATGAGCCTGATGTTAAGTGGTCATCGCTGTCCGTATATACATAGTAGTCTTTGGTCATCGCCGCCCATAAGCACTTGTAGAACTGGTAATCCGTAGTAGGTACCTATTACAAGTGCAGTGCTTTTCTTGCAGGTCTCAATTTCCTAGCGCTTGATCAATTTTATCTTTATAAGAACATATAACACTACTACTACTACTTATTACGTAGGTATCGTTAGTACGAAAATAATAAGAAAAATGAGAAATTTCGGAAAGTTTTTAGAACTTTAATCATATTTATGATCTAACATTTTTGTACTTACGTGAATATTTCTATATGTTTGATAGACAAAAGGTAGTATTGTCCCTTCTATTACTTGTACAGTGGTCCCATAGTTATTTCCTGAAATATTAACATTTTGATGTGATGATTATAGTACCTAACTAACTATATGTTATAAGTTTAATATATCGTTTAATATAACATTTACATTAAAGTCGGCATACAGCATATTATACGCACAGACAATATAGGTATAATACCTACTGAGTACCTACTGACTATTCTATAGTATTTACTCTTTACTGTGAGTCTTTATGTATCAATTTCAAGGAAGAACTGCTATTTTTGTCTCTATTTTTAATCTACAAAAACTGTAAATACGTACCAAATTTATAAACATAGGGATTAACGAGGGAACTAAGACAGCTATTTACACCACTGAAGAAAAATATTAAGCCAAGAAAAAAGGTAATCGACCCGTTTTTCATGATGAACGATGCGCAAAAAGTTTAGAAATAATACTTTAAACATGTTATTTATACTACGACAAAATTAGAGTTATTGCTTTATTAAATGTACCTATATGGAAATTTATAATTATATTAGTTCTGCATGTAACTAAATAATGACCGTATAAATGCGAAAATGTATTAAACAAAAACAAATGAATATTCTATTGATGATTTACACGCGAATTGGGTTAAATCCGTGGTTCAGCTGTTATCCACCTATGGTTTTCAGTTTTCACTTTGCACATTGGATGTGCACCGAATATTATCAGTCGATGATTATTACAATTTGCGTTATCGTTATGCACCAGATTTAAGCTGACCATGAAGTGCATATTATTTTTCTTATTACGGGGTGGCCGTTGTAATAGCTGTAGCATATGGCTACTGGGCAATACAGGTAAGTAGAACACCTACCTACGTATACAACTTGCGCGCAAAATGTATTGCCAACGCACAAGTGCCCTATTCGCTTTGATAACATATAAGTTACACATGTATAAACAATACATCCTACCTACTTGACATTAATAATAATTAAATGCTGTAGACATACCAAATCTATAAAAGAACTGTCTGGCCTGCACGTGTGAACAACAGTGTAATATACATAACGTTAAAGCTAACGTGAAACCTGGAGTCTTCATTTTTTCAATTTCTTACTAAAAGGCACTGTGTGAATGTACGTTCATAATATAGTAGCACATCTATTTATAAACTCTATTACCTAAGAATGTAGATTTTTGTAGTCAAATTATACGCCCATAATAAGAAATCACATATCGTGTTCTAATACTTTTTAATTTTCTAATTGACTGCCTATTAATGGAAACTGATAGCAAAATATGTATAAAAAATATGAATCCAGAAGTTATTATGCGACCTTCCTAACGGCAGATATGAGTTTATGGAAATTTTCACCATGGTCAAGGATCTTTATTATAATAGGTAGGTAAATGTTCTATAAGTATTAATAAGTGCAGAAAGGAAACAACCTTATGGATATGTTCAATAATAAAAAATTCCAAGACATTGAGAATGAGAACCGACACTTGATCAGCGTCGTGGATTGTGGCCAGTGGCCATACTTATGCTACCTAGTTATTAACTATCACGTACGTAGTATAGGTATTATTATTAGTCTGTGCTATCACCTACCTATCTATAAATAAACCTTTCTAGAATACTTTCAAGATTGTTGATATTAAGAGTTAGTAATTTCGATACTAAAGAGTATCGAAATTCAAAATCTTTAGTTCAAAGCATACAAACTATAACTACTAATGTTATAAAGAGGAAAAGTTTGTAATTATGTATGTATGTATGTATGTATGATTTTCACGCATAAACCTCTCAACCGAATTTGATGAAATTTGGCACAGACAATCTTTAGACCCTGAGAAAGAACATAGGCTACCTTTTATTGCGGAATATGTACCACGGGCGATGCCGCGGCCGGGGCGGACCGCTACCTAGTATCTAGGTACCTGAATGTCTTATTTTGTTAACAATCTTTATAAAACAATCCCCGCCCTGTGATGCCCTGTGATCATGTTTTTTCTACTTATTCTTTAAAAAAATCTAAACTGGGTTGTAATATCTAAAAAAAAAAACTCGATACAAAATTTAAATTTTTATTAAACAATATCATTGCTATCAACGTACATTTCCGTAATAGTAACGTTACTGTTATCCTTATCAAGGACAGTCGTGTGGTTGCAGAGCTGATAGGTGGTTATCACAGCGTTCCCCAGGTACCTGTGGCTAGGGTCCTGTCGTACTACGTGCATGTACTCGTCTCCAAGGGTGAACTGTACAAGCGGTGGGGCCGCCCAGTCACACACCACAGTCACAGCCTTATTAATCGCTGGTGGATTTATGCAGTATAGCTGTGAAATGGAAATGTGATTAAAACAACGAATGATATTGGTTCATTACTCCAAAATAAAAGGGGTAGAGGAAATTTTATTCGGCCTATAATAGAATCTTAAGACTGAGGTACTTATTAAAAATCATAAAAAGGGTAGTCATTTGTCTTATCTGTGTTTGAAATGAGGCGAAAATATCCCCTAAGCTAAGCCTAACCTTTTTTTTATAGTGGGGAAATCTTCTAAAGATACCCACGGCCCCCGGGGAAGGAGCCGAGAGTTATGTCGGATTCTTAGCGACTAAAACCCCACTGTGTTCGGTCGAGCCGCGCAGTAGCCGGGGCCGCGGGTAAAGCAGCCTAACCTAGCCTAAGCCAGTTTCCATCTGCTATGCAAAAATTCGTGTTTACCTTTTGATAAGCTTCCTGTTGTCCAGGAACAATATATACAATAGGATAATCCATTTTAAAGCGCGACGCATAATCCGTATCTGAAAATTACATTGCAAATCATTGCAGATAATATTTAAATATTTTAAGGTTTCATTATTTTCAGAAATTAATTTATTCCAATTTGCGCAACGTACATTAATAGGTATTTGTTTTGATAATAATGTTCGGGATATTGAAAAGCGCGATAAATCTATGCGACCTTGGATTTTTTTTATTCTTTTAGCAATCCTTTGGCTTAACCTTCCGTATACGAGGTGACTAATCTCATCATGCTATACTAGGTGGGGTTTGATATACCCCAAACATGAAAGGTAGTAAAATTAGCATAATTGATATTTGAGATTGTTAAATAATAATAAATATGTTTTTATATCTAATAATGAATTAAGTAAAACAAATGTTATTTTTACATTACAATAGACTTTTATTAATAAAAGTACAAAAACTTAACTTTTTCTTCTAACTATAATCTATTAAACCTTTTCTTGAGGACTAAAATCAAATGGCTCATAATATTAGAATCAGTCTTCTTAATTTATAAGACTACAATATAACTAGTTTTAAACATTAACAATTTAGTAAAAACAAACAATAATTAATCAAATCTTAATCACTTAAGTTTCCGCAGTCTTGGCAATAAAAATCTGCATGTTCCATACATATAGGCTTATTACATTTTTTACAAATGTACCTAGTTTTCCTATCTTTTTGTCTAGGACAAAGTGAGCATCTTTGCATTGTATTAGACCTTTTTGCCGGCGGTTCTTGTAAGTTTTCAAGGGGTTTTTGAAAATACTTTTCAATTCTTTGGCGCAGTTTCCTAGGAAGTCTTTGGTTCTGCCTTCTTGTTTCTAGGTGGGATCTTACTAAAGACAAACCTAATTCCCGAATGAATTTACATCTCAAGTTAGTTTTATTTTTCTCAATACCATTATTGAGCATGTGTATAATCATACTATTTATACCAGCATGATTGAGTAAAGCGAAAAATATCGTCAGAGACCAACGCTTAGAATTACGTGAAACATCGTAAGTTCTCGATAATTTATCGACAACATCAACGCCGCTTTTAGTCTGATTGTAGAATGTAATAATAGCTGGTTTTTGCTGACTTCCTGTTTCAACATCGATTTCTTTATCATGATGCAAAGACGACATCATATACACTATTTTACGTGGCTTTGGTACATAGGATAAGATTGTAATATCTTTTTGGAATCCAAATTTGGTAGTATATAATTCACGGTTTGTTTTGAATACAGGTGGTATACAATACAGGTTTGAATACAGGTGGTGGTTTTATTAGCACGTAAGGTTCCGACTACAGTTAGTTTATGATCTTTCAGTAAATGATTAGTGCTCTCGTAACTTGTGAAAAAATTATCCATAGTAACATTTCGTGAAGTTTGTGAAACACATTGTACCAGTCGATCAACTACGTCGTAGGGTTTATTGCTAATAGCATAAGGACCCTCAGGTTGCTTGCCGCAATATATTTCCATATTTAGGGTGTAATAGGTCTTATTGTCCACCAAAGCATAAATTTTGATACCGTATTTTGCTGGTTTAGATGGTATATATTGGCGGAAACCGCAACGTCCTCTAAAAGCTACTAGTTCTTCATCCAAAGTAAGGTTTTCATACGGAATGTAAACATCTTGAGAATTTTTTACAAATTGTTCAAATATACTTCTAATCGGGGCTAATCGATCTATCATTATTCTCTCACTTCGTGTAGCAGCGATATCAAATCTCAAATTTTTCAGTAAGAAAACAAATCTATTTCTACACAATGTGTCTCGAAACACATCCATTCCAGTACCGTCTGTGGCCCATAAGTCGATTGTATTTTGACGACTAGAACGCGCTAAACCAGATAGAAAAAGCAATCCAAACAGTGCCTTCATTTCTGTCAGTGTTGTTTCAGATTTTTGAGGGTCGTTAGTAGATTGCAAACGAATTTTCTCATTGGTGTAATTCACGATATCAGCAATCATATTATCAGTAATAAATAAAGAAAAACACTGAATAGGTGACTTCTTGTCTCTCGCAACTGATTTTACGCCAGGTAGATGATAAATAATATTTTCAGCTCTGGTGCGAACTGTAAGCCGGTATGGATTTTTTTGCCATTTTACCCCATCTTTACCTTTATAATATTCGGTATGACTAGCTTGTTGCAACCTCGAGAGTGGTAAGTTATCACTGTCTGAATCCGAAGACGGTATGTCCGCATCCACTTCACTATCTGTATTGCTTTGAGCACTGATATGATCTGCATCACCATCCGATTCTTGTTCTGGCTCAATATCATCATCGTCTTCTCCTGTTAGCGCTCGTAATATATCTTCTGCTGATAACCCAGACATGTTTTAGTTAAACTATTACCTGAAAACAATATTTCATCACGTTAAACACCGAAATAAACATATAAATGATTAAAAAACAGAAGTAGTTACGCTTACCTTTTGGGTGACGCGCTATACAAGGTGGGGTGTGTGATACCCAAGCGCACTTTACGTACGTGTCACACGATCTGTGGCAGACGCCGGACTGAATGCTTTGCACGGATCGGAGCGGCAACGTCGCATTTACAGCTACTGAGAAAACCAACTTACGCGTTTTTTTCGTTTAAAAATTGCAACGATTTTTTTACCGCTGGGGTATGTCATACCCCACCTCGTATACGGAAGGTTAAGTAGATACCTATATATAGGTATATATTAATAGAAATCGTCAATTATTTACACAACAATTTATTCAACAACATTTTAACCATGAATACGAGGCTCTAAGAAACAAAAAAAAGTGTTTATATATGTGTTTTAATTTGTTTAATGGGGTACGAGAGTATAATTTACATAACATACCTTTTGTAACCCGAGTACAATGTGGAGGATAATTCTTTTTTTTATTCTTTGCTTGAATCCCTACCATTAATAACACAAAAATACAGATGAATTTACAAACATACATTTCGGCTGCTGTCACTACTCACTCCCTAGTCTAAAATATCAGCTTCGACAGTCAAAAAGGAAGGAAAACAATATAATATATAGGTACGCATCAAGCCATCAACCCACTGCCCACGCTCATTTCTATAATAAACTGTTTATAATAATATTATTATGTGGTTTGTTTGAACACATTTCGAGATAAGCAGTGGTCTGGTTAAAAATATTGGTATTGTTATCAATTATTGTTACTATCAATTCTTTGAAATATATCTACTCGATGCCACAAACCAGAAACATGCCATTCTTATGTGTAGTACTGCGTAGATTCTTTATTTTTCACAAGGATATTAAGAACACATTTATAACTTGAGTTTTAATATTTTGAGAAACAAAAACTACTTAACTAATCTCGCCAATACAATGTGCAAAAGATTTCCGCATGAGGTGGAAGTGATGGAACACAGGTGGAACCCTTAGATCATTAAGTAATGATCTAAGGTGGAACCTCTTCGATGTCCAAGGTCCAGATACAAAAGCAAGTTTTCCACAGAGCAAGTAATATGAAGTTTGATTTTTCCATCGGCGCTTATGCCTCCCCAAACTGTCCATCTACTACCACCGTAAATTATTCTTATTTTCAGGAAAGAGAATATTAATCCATTGAAAGTACGACCAAGCAAGAGGCAGTAAAGCAAAGTCTGTTAGGTTTTTCTATTATAGATGTCTATCGAATCTACAGACAACCGTTGCAATAAAATTGAAATATAATTTGGAAAATCCAAAAGTGCACGCCTCATAATTTTTTTTTTAATAAATATTTATTAATTATTATTTTTGTTTATTTAATAACAATTAAACCACATCGAATCAGACCCTGAAAAATGAAAGGGTTCTATTCCTGAGCATACTCAAGCGTAAGAGAAAAAAAAAAGACTCGATTAGTAAAGTATTTCGGTCGCTATCGTGTTAACAAGAAAAAGGATCCGCACATACAGACACACGGACGTCCAAGACAGAACTTTTTTAAACTGTTTTTTAACTAGTTTAAATAACAAAAATGACATCAAAAATATCATGAACGTTAAAAATAGTGTTTTTTCTTAATATGTGTGTGTATGTATTATCTTACAAGTGCAATGTATGATACATAAAGACATTTTAAGTTTGAAAAATCAGATGTTTTGCGCGAAGCGACAGTAGTACCCACCTCAACGCTTCGCTTATGAGGCGTGCAAAAGAGACAAAAAAGAATAATACATAAGTATGATTAAATAATTACATTATTTATTAATTTTGTTTTGAATACAATTTTAATTCTTCTATGTTGTACCAAAGCTCTGCATGATATAAAGCAGCAGTTTCCACTTCCATTTCCGCAGCAGTGACTGTAAAAGTAATTGTGCTTGTGTTTATCATTATTTACAGATAGTTATTAAACATATTACCAGGAATAAACATACGCCGTAAATTAGTTAAAATCGCGACATTCTTTTTTAGCCGTGCTAAATCCAAATCAATTTCGTCTTGCAATTTATCGTAAAACTCATTATTGTTAACATCAATATATTGTAATGAATTTGCTATTTGCACATTATCCATGTTGTATTATTTTGATAGTAGGTATAATAAAAAAATAAAATTATTGGAAAATAGTAGATTAGAACCTATAATAAATTCTACCACAAAGTACTATGAGTGAGTACTTACTATCTGTACAGGTACTATCACGTAATATTTCTACGCTGTACATATTTACCAAGGCAACAAAATATTTAAAAATCGAATATTGCATTTTTTTAATACCAGCCATTGCTCGAGCCATTGACTCAACAACAGATTAGATATAAAAAAAAATATTTTTTTATTATCTAAGTGAAACTTCTTTATCGGGGCTGGAAAAAAATTTAGTGTAACATTTTTTCGTTACGCGTGACATTTTTCCGTTACGCGCCATCTTTTTCTTATCCCTACCACGCTTCATTCGACGTATTTCTGTAAATTTGCTTATAGTAAATTATTTTATGAAAAATAAGGTCATGAAGAAGTTTCACTTCTTACGTGTGTACACTTGTACACGCACACATTTTTTTTATTGTTATTAACTATATTCAAATTTCAAAGTCTCCATTACTGTTAAAATATAATGGTTCAACCAAGCCTTAATATATTATTTAGTATACTAGTACTCACCTAAAGTCCGGTCGCGAAGCAGAAAGAATTTCGTACAATGACCTCTTTACCTACTGACAGTGGTCACAAACATTTTTGAATGAAGTGCAGTTTACATGAAATATTTGGAGGAGAAAATGTTTTTTACTAATTTATTAAATAAATGTCCTTTATTCATTTACAATACTTATTAGTTAGTTACATTTTAACTTTTTCAATAACCACGATATACTATATAAAAAAAGTGTGCGTGTACACACATAAGAAGTTAAACTTCTTTATGACCTTATTTTTCAAAAAATAATTTACTATGTAGGTACAATATTACAGAAATACGTAAGTCTAACACGCGATTTCGACTTAGGCGGATTTTGATTGGACATAAAGAGTTTGAGGTTTATTCTTATAAATGTTGAATTCACAAAATCATAATTGAACACCTGACACCAATCAAGCAAACACAAACCTTACGTTCTCAGGTTAAAGGTTTACAATCCCTAAGGACGGCGGTCATTGCACCTGTGCGAGCAAGACACATTATTTTTACAAGGGAGTGACAGTGACAGGTAATAACAGGTTAATGTACGAAATTCTTCCTGCTCCGCGACCGGACTTTAGTACTACGTAAATAATATTATTGTCTATTTTTTTAGTTAAATGTTGCTTTTCATAGTCTGTATGTGTAGGTTTGGTGTAGGTTATCTGTATATTTTTCGGATCAATTGGAAATGTCATGTATTGTCAATTTATGTCACGCGTTCTTTTGTGTGATTCTGTGCAAGGAACGAAAAAGTATTAGGAAATCTTATTTGGTGATTCTTAGTTTTTCTAATGAATTTAATACATAACCTTTAATACCAACTTATTGTAAATTGGACTTTACAATTCGTTAATGATGATGAGCGACGACGACCGCGACATTGATATCGAAAGTGATGTAGGTATTTTTTACTCTTCTATGTTTTGATATTTCGTTTGTCTACTAGATATCATACTATAATTTTCAGGCCGAAAACGACTCTGACTCTCGTCCACATGCAAGGAATGGCTTAAGCAGTGGAGGTTATTATTCTCAAGTAAGTGGTTCGATTCGGGTTTATCCGTTTTCCGTGACCTTAAGTACCCACTACCCACTGTTACAACTTGTATATGAGATCGATTTTTCGTTTTTGGTTTAATAATATACAGATGTCTGGTATTTACGCATTATATTAGTATGCTATGTGTAAATATTATATATAAATGACTTTTTTTTTCTTATAGGCGGAAAAAAGAGCTCATCATAATGCTTTGGAAAGAAAGAGAAGAGATCACATAAAGGATAGCTTTACATCACTCAGAGATTCAGTACCAGCACTACAAGGAGAAAAAGTGGTGAGTAAAGTTTTGCAATGGGTTTCTTGCTATACATACTTTAAGCATTTAACAAAAAATTTCTAGTCTTCTTCTAATTTTCAGGCGAGTCGAGCTCAAATATTGAAGAAAGCTGCAGAATATATACAATTTATGAGGCGAAAAAACAACTCACACCAACAAGACATTGAAGATCTCAAACGGCAAAACAGTTTACTGGAGACACAAAGTAAGTTATTTTGATATGATTTTTTTATTTATTTATTTAGTGATGTGATTATAATATTTTATCTAAATAAAACATTTCTTCTTTATAAAATAACAGCAAGTTAGTATTTTACAGAAATCATACATAGAAACTAAACGAAACAGTTGGTTAGCATAAAACAAACATTTCCAGCCTCTTTTTAAAATATTTTCATGTTTTACTAGCTGTCGTCCAGGGTTATACCATCATAACGTGCTGCTTTTGGTAATAATGTAATGGCATACAGTTAATAGCATTCCTTTATATATGGGCTAACAGTTAAATAATGTTTCTACTTGGACCCGTTGTCCCTTACATTAGTGTGTTCAGGCAAAGAAACATACAAACTCTTCAGCTTTATGATATTAGTATACATGATTGGGCCAAGGGTCTTATTGAATTCATCCGCAACTAATAAATGTGTACCTGCTGGCTCAAACATTTAATGTTTATTTATCTATTTTTTACTGTGCAGTGTACATAAACAAAAACACAAAACAGTGTTAATTAAAAAACAATTTAAAATTAGTGCACAAATAGCAGCTTATGGTTAAATGAAGAGATCTACCAGGCAAACTATATATATTTTTTGTATGTTCATATACTCCTAATAATTATTTATTATAGACTGTTTACACATTTAAAGCTCTTAAGCTTCTTAATAATTCTCTATAATCCTAATATGTAATATGTATTATAAATGCAAAAGTTTGTGTGGATGGATGTGTGTGTGTGTTTGTTATTCTTTCACGCAAATACTACAGAACCGATTACAATGAAATTTAGCACACATAATATAGAGGGTAACTTGGATTAACACATAGAATAGGTTTTATCCCGGAAATCCCACAGGAAAGGGAAGTATGCGGGTTTTTCTTTGGAAACGTGGGCCAAGCCGCGGGCAGAAAGCTAGTTATTATATAATTTTAAATTCTATTCTATCTATTCTTTTTCTGCATTGATTGTGATCCATACATTTTAGCAAGGTATACAAGTTAAGCTGGTACAGATATTCTCTTACAAGTGGTTGCTATTGTGTTTACTATTTCAATTATTATGATTAGATTGCTGCATTGCTAATGATCTGGTATACAGATAGATTAAGACCTGTTATCTGTGATGTTATAACATAGGATAATCTTAATCAGGTTATATATTGATGTTGCTGGCTGATCCAATGAATTAATTCTTATTATTTGCAATAAATAACTCTTAATCTCAGTTTATCCTATATTAACATCCATACTAATATTATAAATGCAAAAGTAACTCTGTCTGTCTGTCTGTTACTCAATCACGCCTAAACTACTGAACCAATTTGCATGAAATTTGGTATGGAGATATTTTGATACCCGAGAAAGGACATAGGCTACCTTTTATTGTGAAATATGTGGGTACCACGCCCAACGACCGGGCGAGTTTATACGTTCGCTAGCTATGCAGATACTGAGCCATTCTGCGCACACGCGGCCTGTGGATAGAGAGCATAGCGTACGGGATGTGGGTGGGAATAGGTGGGTGGTTTACTTTAATCAGTCGTAAAAATTTCCAATTTTAGGAAGATTAGAAAAATGATTTTAACAATAGTTAGGGAAATTTCGATTGACAGAAAAATTACGATAAGTCAGGAAAAATTCCATAAGTCAGGAAAATTTCTATACGTCAGGAAAATTTCTATACGTCAGGAAAATTTCTATAAGCCAGGGAAATTTCTATACGTCAGGAAAATTTCTATAAGTCAGGAAAATTTCCACAAGTCGGGAAAATTTCTATAAGCTGGAAAATTTCCATAAGTCCGGGAAATTTCTATACGCCAGGAAAATTTCTATAAACAAGGAAAACTTCTATAAGTCAGGAAAATTTCTATATGTTAGGAAAATTTATAAAGATAAGGAAAATATGTATGTCAGGAAAATGTTTATAAGCCAGGAAAATTTCTATACGCCAGTAAAATTTCTATACGTCAGGAAAATTTCTATAAACAAGGAAAATTTCTATAAGTCAGGAAAATGTTTTTAAGCTAGGAAAATTTATATACGCCAGGAAAATTACCATAAGAAAGGAAAATTTAAGACAGGAAACTATATAAGTCCGGAAAATTTCTATACGTCAGGAAAATTTCTATACGTCGGGAAAATTTCTTTAAGCTAGAAAAATTTCTATAAGTCAGGAAAATTTCTATATGTTAGGAAAATTTATAAAGATAAGGAAAATTTGTATAAGTCAGGAAAATGTTTATAAGCCAGGAAAATTTATATACGCCAGGAAAATAACCATAAGAAAGGAAAATTAAAGACAGGAAAATTTCCATAAGTCCGGAAAATTCGGCGGGCGAAGCCGCGGGCGGAAATCTAGTAATATTATATTTATTCAATATTATGACTAGAATTTAATTATTATTATTATGTGCATGCTTGCCTTGGTAACTTTGTAACTCATCATTGCTAATAGATGTATGTTATATTTCAAAATAAAAATATCAGTCAAATACTAAATGTTATACTGATGTTACAATTAATTTTCAACAAACAACCAAAATTAAATGCTCAGATCTGGACAAAATTTGAATGGGACCAATTAAAAGGTTTCAAATAAAAAAAAATCAAAATTTATCACCCATTCGAAAGTTCTGAGGCAACATAGCAAAAAATACAATTGAATTGAAAAACTTCCCACTTTATTGAATTCTGTTGAAAGTATAGTATACACTATACAGTGTACACCATATATAAAATTGTACATTTGTTTCAGTACGAGCGTTGGAAAAGGCTCGCGCTACCGGCAACTACATGGACGCACATGAATTGGGTTTGGGCATTAAATCGGAAGACAGTTCACACGACACGGACAGTTCAGATGGAGAAGGCACCACTCGGCGGGTCAAGAAACTCAAGATCAACAGCGTCAACGTTTAATAACTTTATTTTTATAATTTAAGTTCTGTGAGATATTTTGTTCTGATGTTTGTGTTGCGGATATGACAAACTGTAATTTACTATTTTTTTTATGAAATAAGGTTTTTGAACCTTCCTTGTAAAATAATTTTAATGTTGTGCACATTAAAAATGTTAGGTTTTTGTTTTTTTGCAATATATATTATTTTTTAAGGAGCATGTATAAAGTGAGGAATTAGTTTGCTGTTTATCTATGTCTATTAGGGATATGAAATGTTTATACATATTGAACTCTTACAGAAATTTAGTATTTTCTATTGTTTAATCTAGATTAAGCTATCCTATGACTTTTTAAAGTAGGAAATGAATTCACGAAATATACCTAAAACTTCATAGTATCCATTTGTGTAATGAATGTTGTGTACAAAATACACTGGTTTAGATTTTAAGGATCTTTTGAATTAAAACATTACATTGTTAAAGTAATACTTAATAAACGACAGTCGTCTTATGGATGAGTATTTATTTCAAACGTTTTCAGTTTTACACGGTGTATAAATTAAAATTAAAATTTGCCGAGCCGCAAACTTTGTGCTTCCTCATATAGTTTAGGGGTATGAAAAATAGATGTTGGCCGATAGGCAGGCAAAAAAGTAAAATCAACCCAGTCATTTCGGAGGAGTTAACAAACCGTATAACGACACACGCAAGAAGAAAGTATTATTTTTTAACACATCAATGACATTATCATAACATTGTATATTTTCATGTCTATAATATTTACTATAATAATACTGTATTGTATACTGCATACGGCCATTGATAAATGAAGAAATTTTAATAAAACGCAAAATGGATGGATATTTTTTTATGTAAACTAGGTGTCGCTAGTAGGTGAATTTGACGAGGTCCTGTGGTTGCGACCAATGTATAGATGGTAGTAGCATCAACTTGTTTATTATAAACATTATCAAGATTTTGCGTAATTTAATGAATTTAGTGATTTTATAGTAGTATTTATATAGGTAGTAGTTTATAAACTAGCCGCTCCGCGCGGTTTCACCCCCGTGGCTCCTCTCCCGTTGGTCGTAGCGTGATGGTATATAGCCTATAGCCTTCCTCGATAAATGAGCTATCTAACACCGAAAGAATTTTTCAAATCGGACCAGTAGTTCCCGAGATTAGCGCGTTCAAACAAACAAACAAACTCTTCAGCTTTATAATATTAGTATAGATTTGTACGCTCAGTGCGAAAATAAAAAAGTATTCTAACGAATGAAAATTAAATTCATTAAATATTATACATTTAATGTAGCCGCAGTGTACATTGTACAATAGATGGTATGCAACCAACACGGCTTCTATATTTTATTCATTACTCGTTCAAATAGTTTGCAGATCGACCTAAATACCAGGACGTTTTTTCCAGTTTATTTTTCAATGTTGTTTAGATAACGCTGCTCCACGCGTACTATATTCCCGATACTCTATTTTATTGAATGCACTTTCGTTCAGCTGTGTATTTGCTCTTCGAATACGTTTTTAGCGAACTTGTTTCCGACTATGAATACATTTCCAATATCAAACGGAAAACCATTTCTGTATTATGAATATTGGTTATGTGGTTTTGATATACCGATGAAATTGTGGTGAATTTTAAACATAACGTGGTAATTACTAGATTTTCAAGAAATTATTTCGGCAAAAACTAAAGATTCCATATTCATAGAACGTAATATTATGCTGCTAACTTGAATGAAATGTACCTACATAATATAAATATCTCGTGTGTGTTTGTAATTAAACTCCTATTTTTAATTCATTACTAATAAGGATATATATAATATTTAGGAAAACATTATTTAGGAGGATTCGAAAGCAAACCAAGAAGAAAAGTTCAATCGTTTATTGCACTGTATTTATGCCTAACTAAGACAATAGTGTTATTACAAAGTTAAAAACAAAAGTATCCTTACAAACAATACACATTGTTCAGTGCGATAGTTGCTGAAATGTTAGGGTACTCGGAATTTCGTTATATTGCACTGGGATGGTCGGTATTGCACTTCATTGTGATCGGGAATCGGTATTGACTATTGACCTGGAGAAGATAATATTGTATTTATTATTTATTCAACTGTCTATTTTTAATAGGTTTTGTGGGTAAGTACCTATTATATATAATATATTTAAGTACCTAATACATACATTTGAAGTATTATTACAGGCATCCAAATAAGAAAATAAGTAAGAAAAAATCTCATAAATAATACAATATTATAAATAAGATAGATATAGTTACATACATATAATATTACCTATAAATATTCAGCTATAAGATCATCAATACCCCAATCGTTCACCTGGTGATAAATACATACATATAATTATTATTGTACATATAACAGTTGTAGGTTTCTATAATAATTATAACAGTTGTATCCCTTAATAACATTTTCCTATTAAGTATATATAGGTATATTTTTCATATTACGTGTCTCGGGAAACTGTAAAATTATATTAATAGGATAAAGGGAATTATAAAAAAGGTAAAAGATAAATTTATCATCGAAATAATTAATAATTATAGCGGCGGATAACTTACGGGACACTCAGCTGCAATGCTATCCAATTGAAATGGTTCGGCTTCAGTCAATTGCATGGGCTCAGATTTTATAATTTGAGTATCGTTACAGGCTGAAAATTAAATGAGATATCGTTATTTATATATTTTGTTAGTCCTAAATTTAACTTTATTTGTAGACACAAATTATTTGAATTAAGGTTAATTTACGTACTTAACTTTTTAAAAATCAAGTTAAGTTTGGTTTAACTCCCAAAAAAGTGCAAGTTATGATTAGTACAAATAAGAGACTACAATTGACGTTGGTTTGAATACTAAAAAAGGGAAAAACTCGCCAATAGATTGTAAGAATGTTTAAATAATACTAACCGGATGCTTCAGTCGGTGATGGCTCATTAGCAATGGGATGCTCTGCTGTGATCGCTTCTTGTTTAATTTCTTCAGAAATAGTTATTGCATTAACTATTTTCTTATTCTTAATTTTATCCTTTTTCTTGATGCCACCGCTTTTCTTTGATCTCACTTCGGCGCGGTCTTCCCAAGTTGTAAGACGTTTTTCTATATCTTCGACTGAAATAAGTTTCGAATAATTATCAAAGTGACAAAATAGAGCATTTTTAAGTCTAAGACAATTAGGTATAATTAATCACAATACTTACTCTGTTGCATTAATTTAGCATTACAACGTCTTAATTCCATAATGTCATCAGAGGGGTCTCTACTGGCTGCCCTCTGCAGCTCTTGCACCGCTGTTGCTAAAATATCAGCATTGGATATCTATAACAATTTATTATTATTAGATACACTGCCAAATCTTTATGTATACAAACACAATATATTCTATAATAAAATTCAAAACAAATATCCTAAATTTAAAGCAGAATTCTTCCCAATCCCAAAATACTTAAGCATATTAATAGATTTATTGACAAAATTTTCAGCTCAATTAATTTAGTTAACGCTGAATGAATTTACACACTTGTTTGATCCCGAGATCACCGTGTGATTGGAACCCTGAATAATTCCCCGTATATGAGTTTAATTAAATTATTAACGGGGGTACCTATATTCTAATTATATGTTCTCGTCTAATTGCTGTAAATAATTTGGGTAGGTGTGTTTTTGTTTTTCTTATAGGTAGTTATACCTATGAAGTTACCATCTGATTAACTATTAAATTACGTCGCCTTATTTCAATATAATTATTAAAGTTCAAATGAAATTTCATATAGAATCCGTATTTTAATTTAATTTGCAGTTGGAATCGAACCCAATGCTGTTTTCTATAAATAAGTAAGTATTTCTATTAAAAGTTAAGTAAAAGCACAGATAACATAATATTAGGATAGTAGCTATCGTATTCAATAATCTGTGATATTAGTAAAACTTTTTTTACCGTATCTTCACAGCCCAAAGCCTGTGCTAGCTGCGCCATCGCCTCTGAGGTTTCCACTCGCCTCTCTCTTTCGTATTGGGCGTTTCGCGCCCGCCTTTCTTCCTGAAAATTAGCATAGGTACATTACCATAAATCTTAAAGGCATATGAAAAATTTATTGGTTCGATTTAACTTTGTAAACTTGTAAAACGCTTTTGGTATTGAAAAGTTATCTATAAAATGTATATATAAAATGTATTATGATTAATTCAACGAATCCCTGTTACGAATAATTTACTACTCAGTCGACAAAGTCTAGGTCATAATAATATGTATGATAGTAAATAGTAAAACTTACAACGGATAGTGGTACTCTGTTCTTTCCAGCGGGTCTGCCTCGTCTCCTTTCTTGATCTTTGAAAAAATCCTGAAGATGTTAAATATAAATATTTAATACACTTATACAATAATTTCACAATTTGCACAAACTATTAGATACAAACACAACTTACACTTTTGCCCATCTTTGAACGATAACGTTTAAAATCTAAAGCTATGAACTATATTTTTTCTTGTTTACTTATACACGATTTAAATGTAAATGAGGAAAGTTTTGTAAACTATTTCTTAAATACCTTTTCTATTTCATCCCCAAAAGGAGATTAAATCCCCACTCTTGTAGGTACTTAAGGCTTTCAGCGAACGTTATCTCTAGGGTTTATGACTCTATTGTTGTTAATCCATCGCTACAATTTAACAAATAAGCTTTGTTTTTAGTAAAAGAGATTCTAATAATAAAAGAAAGACTTATCGTATTGGACTAATAAATTCTTATTACAATATATGGCTCATAATTACTAATAATCGAGCTTTAAATTTTTAAGGCTTTTTACAATGCCTATATGTTAAAGAACGTCATTATTGAAATGTCTCTTGCGGTTTCTGCTAGATGATTGTTTTTATTTACTCTATTATTTTTAACTCTACATTGTATTGTACAAGGTACAAACGTCCATATAATTAATGTGGTTCAGGTAATTAGCAGATTTGCATTTACAATAATTTGAGCATTTAAACTGATTAAAGTCAGCAAGTCTTTCAGGCATCGCTCCTAACTTTCAAGTTAGAGAAAAAAAAAGAATGTCGATATACTTACCTACCTACTTTTAATAAGTTTGTTAAAAAATAATTGATTTCTATCAATATTTTCGTAGGTACTGTAATAAACTAATAAATACATCTTGCGGGAAATAAGAAAAATAACAAAACCCCGACAGCGGCTGGTATAAGAGTCTTAAAGTTATTTTCTTTGATCGGATGTTGGTTCGTTAGGTAAGTTCGCGACGTTGATAGTTTTGGTACAATTTGCAAGCGACTAGTTTTTTATATCTACGCAAACATAAAAATAACAAACTTTTGTAAACACACTGTGTTTGGCTTATTGTATAATATAGATTTAGTGAACATAATTGGCTAATCTAATTTTATTTCCAGCATCAACGTGGCACAAATACACGTTATTAACTTTATTGAAATCTTTGAGTGCTCGCTATACTTAAAAATTTAAGAAACAATAGAATATAGAATTATGGTTATTATTTCGTAAGTTTATCTATTAGTGTCCTTTGTTATTATTAGATGTTTAAAAAATGTTGACAAAACGTTAATTATTTATTATCATGGGTCCATTTAATTATACATTTTTTATTAATTAAGTTTTTGCCTTGAACCACCCCTAGGAGCGGGTAATATACTAGTATCTATTGAAAGGTGAGCTAACAAGC
>CAJQZN010029819.1:0-10407 GCA_907164685.1 Colias eurytheme | reverse complement strand
TCTATCCTCAAAAAAGGTGTTCTACAAAAATATTTATTACACATTATCTATAAATGATAGGATAAAAAATATATATAGTAATTCAAGACAGATAATTAACCTAGCTATATTCATACAAAGTGTTCGTATAAGATTCATGTTTTTAAAATTATGAGGCTATTTCAAAAAGTGGGGCATCTATCCCACTTTTACCCTTTAATGTCTTCAATATTGAATACGTAATATATTAATGCTTAATGTATTGTAAGAAATACACATATACTTATACAAATATCATAAATATAATTTTGCAAGCGAGCGAAAAGCCGAGATCGTAGGAAGGAAGTTGCCATTATCCTATGCCATACCCGACCGACGTAGTTATCTTTTAAATGAATATGTATGATATGTATAAACGTATGTTCTAGAAGATTCTATTTATAGCTGTAGTATTTTAGGTATTTTAAAATAATAGTTGAAGTCAAAATAGTGAAGGATACTTGCATAAAGATTAATAAGAATCCGTTGTCGTTAAAAAAGTTAATGTTTAAATGTTTGTTTATGTTAAATAACTTTCCGAAAGAAATGTGAATGCATAAAAGATGAAAATGTTCAAAGGGTAAGAATGTACTTAGTTTGCAGATAATTTATCAATACAATCGTTATAAAAATCGTTATGATAATATTCCTCTTTCTTTTATTAATTGCTTACAGTCTACGAATGTATGCCAAATACTTATTATGAAAAAGTATTTAAAAATTACCAAATTCATTGACTGTTCACATAATTAGTTGAACAAATGGAATGTGTCTCTCTTGTAAACATAGCCTCAAAATCAGACCAGTTTCAATGAAAAAACTGTTTTCGTATGTCTGTACATAAATACTTCACATTCCGGTCAAGGAGAGTTGTAAATAATTGACATAAATATGTACGTGGTCTGCAAGTCGTCTCGATCTTTTAATAGATTTCGCAAATAAATTGTGCTGAAATGAAAATTAGACACTATGAAGCGGTTTAACCTCCGTTACTTAGTTACTATTGTTATTTTATTTTATGCTTAAATTTTTACGATTTATCTATTGAAAATAAGTAAAAAACAGTAAGAATAAAACAAACATTACATTCATATAACATAGAGGATTTAGAAAATCATGAACAATAATAGTTTTGGCAAATTCATGCCGAAAATTGAGTAAACATTAATTCAATGACATGACATGTATTTTTAGAAATCTATTTGATCTCGAAATTTTTATCACTTTCTAAAAATATAGATCTGATACGCCCCAGTGTACATTCACAATACGTTGTAGTACCTACTTCTCTTTCTAATGTCAAATAACTTATTTGACATTAGAGAGATAAGGAATTATTATTTATTTGTTATAATGGAAACCCTCACAAACTGATTAAGTAAATTCTTTTATCCTGTATATAATTAATCTGCTCACAATAACACGGCACACTACAGTACCTACTACTACTAGTCGACATACAAATCTCTTTATCTCTCTATTATTAAACAAAGATGTAAAATATCTCAATAAAATTCTCGCAAAGAGCATACCAGAGAAGCTATGCATCTGAAAGTAGGTCTTGAAATACTAACTCATATCCGTATAAGACGGTCCACACAGAGCGAGCAGCCTCGCGAAGCAATTGCTACGTGAAGCAGCTCGATCTATGTGGACGTGGCTACAAATGACGTCACACGCGTTCTTCTCAGTCAAGCGACGTCCACACTGACCGAGATATAGGTACGCAGCAATTCTTTCGCTCTCGTGCCTCTTCTGTGTGGACACATGAGTAGAAAGACGGAACAGAGACTAAGCTTCAAACAAACGCGAGAATCGATTGCACTACTACAAGTACGCGGGGCCATGTGTGTGTGACTCTGGCCGCTTGTCGCGTACGCAGCGATTCTGGAAAAAACCGGTTTAGGCAGAGGACAGTCTCAGGGTTGATACGACGCACGTTGTTTGTTTTATTAGTTGCAACTTGCAAGTTTGAATATTTTAATATAAAACGTAATATTTCATTGTCAAAAATGGTTGTTTATTGTACTGTGTGTATGAATAATAGTAGAAAAACCAAAAATATATCATACTTCAACTATCTCAAGGAGTACAATAGGTGAGTAAATATTTTGATTATTACTTTTTCAAGTAAGTACCTACTTGCGTTTATTTTATTAGGTCCTTTTTTAATAAGATGAGAATTGTACATGGTGTGTTTTTACCTTTCATTATTATTACAAGTTTAGCATTTGTAAGTATGTATGTATGTATTGTAAGTGTGTACATACCTAGGTTGGGTTGTAGTAGGTAGTTTTGTTTAATTTGTCTTAACCTATTGTGACAACCCTACCAAAATAGGTAACAATTTTGCACGTTCTTAAGAAGCTTAGTCTCTGTTCCGTCTTTCTACTCATGTGGTGTGGACCCACCTTTACGGATAGGAGGTACTTTTAGTAGGTGCATAGCTTCTCTGATAAGCTCTATGCAGCAGCAGTTGTTTCGCGAGGTTGCTCGCTCTGTGTGTACCCGCCTTATGACATTATACGGTGAAAGCTGACGCACACGCATGCACTAAGTGGCGTATTGCCAAACGCACACACGTGTAATTTCTGTCATTTGGTACAAAGAATGCGCAGTATTTATAAGGACATAAGTAAATAGGGAGTCGATGCCTTTGGACTTGTTTTGGTGACATGTAAATGTATTGTTTTCATTTAATTAGTCCTTTGATGCTTTTATAAACAAGGGCATTGATCAAACTCAAGCGTAAAAGAATTGTTCGTTTATTAACGTTTGAGTATAATGTTATTGAAAGTGCTTAGTTTCACGCCTAAAATCTTGGGCGGATTTATGTGAATCATTGTAATGTACAGATACGTCAAACCTCTGTGAAGGACATAATATTATTATGGTAATTTTCGTCACAAAGGAAGTATTTTAAAACTTCCTCTGTAGATAATGAGTACATATTGATTTCCACACATCTACAAAACTGTGATAATATGTGCTGATGCATTTTATCCGGGCATACTTCGTAAAAATTACTCATAGCATTTTCCTTTGTTTTACGGAATTATTTACCACAAATAACATTTATTTATATCAGCTAATATTTAATTTGACATTTTTTATCCTACAACTCCAGTTTAAAAACACCAACATAATATAACAACAAACAATGCGGAAATTCCTGACCCATAGTTCAGAATCCTATTCAAGACCAACATCAAACCAATAGGTTAGGCTATACGTACATGCAAGAAGCGAACATGTATTACGAATAGCCTGTAATGAAATATCTTCGAAATGTCACAGCTTAGCAGTCATATTGTATTCAAAATGTGTTATCCGGCTTCGAGCTTCACTTTGACAAATTTCACAGGCAAGAAACATGGGGTTTGATTAATTTCTCTCACACATTATCGAGTTACTGTCTGAGCGTCGCATATAATTGTGTTATCAAGTGAAATTAAGGCTGGATTTAATCTGGCTGACGAACGGTGTCAATTTAGTTTGCGTAGTTCGCGTATTGAAAATGTTGGTACCTATATATATACTACTATCTTTCCACCCGCAGCTTCGCCCACGCAGTCAAAGAAAAACCCGCATAGTTCCCGTTCCCGTGGGATTTCCGAGATAAAACCTATCCTATTTCCCGGGGTAAAAATAAGCCTATGTCCTTTCTCGGGTATCAAAATATCTCTATACCAAATTTCATGCAAATTGGTTCAGTAGTTAAGGCGTGATTGAGTAACAGACAGACAGACAGAGTTACTTTCGCATTTATAATATTAGTATGGATTATCTAAAGCAACATTAAACTTTGATGTAACAAGTGTAAGGTTCTTACATTTAAAGTCAATAATTTTTTGAGATAAAATTACATTTTTAAATGTATGATTAAATAATACTCTTGATAATAATTTATTTAATCATTTTCTTAAATAGTTAAAATGAATTGTCTTAAATAAAAATTAAGGTTTGTATTTGTATAAACAGATTTTTTTCATAAATTCAAACAGTAATGCAATACTTTTGATATGCTTTGTATCGCTTAAATTTATGAGTACAGTTTAGTTTTCGTGAATACACATTTAAACGAAAAATACGGTAAAATGTTTTTAAAATATCTCATAGTTTAACAAAGCATGACTTTTTCAAAAGATTAATAAATGCTGCGGTCCTTTTCATATTTATATTTCGTAAAATATTAGTACGTTACGAACGAGAGCTTTGCAAACGATCTAACGTTTAAAAGCTTTTTAAATGTATGTACAGTTTTATTATAACTGTGTGAAAATAAAATTACCTTTCATTACTTCTAAATAAAAATCTTTACCAATATTTATGCTTTATGATACGATAATATACTGCGAGAGAATTATAACAGAGTAGTTGTTATGTGGCTAGGTATACCTTCCTATTACAATGTACTCTATGGTGTACAACACAATGTCGATATTGAATTGATATGAAATGCATGGGGTTACGGGCCATGCTATGTTTATATTCCTTGAGTCAGTAGCTCGATGATATAGTTGTATTATGTCGCAGGTTTTTCATAAAATTAGTTTATTGATCGAAAACCTTGGCTTTTGATAAAAACCCGAAAGATGGCACGTTTTAAACCAAATTTCAGTATAAAGTATAACAAATTAGACTAGTTCAGATTTTTTATCAAAAACCTGACCTAATTTGGGTTTATTATAAAGTTCTCGTCAAGAACAAATTGCTTTGCTTTAAAATAAATCAATTTACATTAAATATGTATGATAATCCATCATAAATTCATAATTAATCCTGTAAAAATGTCGATCAAGAAGCGAGAAATTGTAAATTTTACCAGCACATTTTATGCTCATTGCAATTCTAATAGTTTTATTTTTTAACTCAAATATATCACGTGTTTTCTAAAGAAAGTGCATGCATTGTTGATTGACTCTGTCTAACTATTAATAGCATTAATAGTCAAGTCATTGGCATTTATTGAAAAGGACAGTGGGTTATTTATTTATAGGTGTGGTAAATACTGCGTACGTCCGCGTATAAATTATTACAACGATATTTTCATTTCAAATATGAAAATTTAAATGAAAAGTTTGTATCGTAAACTCTTTAAATTTTCGTTACTTTATGTCAAAGTGGTTTATTTTATTGCTTTAATAGTTAAAATGAGCTATTATTATAATATTGTTTTTATTTATGTGTTCCGGTACTATGCTCAAAGTTAACTAAATGAAGTATTTTAAGTAGTACATATTATTACATATTTTATTTCTCCTATTTGTTTCTGACTTAATTTACTTTTAAGTTAAAGAGGTAAAGAATCGATTCAACTATTCAAATATACATAAAGCAATAATAAATTCCTTTATTGATTACTATCTATATATAATATATAAAACTCAAAGGTGACTGATATAGTGATCTATCAACGCACAGCCCAAACCGCTGGACGTATCGGGCTGAAATTTGGCATGCAGGTAGATGTCATAACGTAGGCGTCCCCTAAGAAAGGATTTTAGAAAATTCATCCCCTAAAGGGGTAAAATAGGGGATAGAAGTTTGTATGAAACTTTTTATTCCTTGGATGTATTTGCATGAAATTTAGCACACATATAGAGGGTAACTTGGATAAACACATAGCCTAGGTTTTATCCCGGAAATCCCACGGGAACGGGAAATATGCGGGTTTTTCTTTGAGAACGCGGGCGAAGCCGCGGGCGGAAAGCTAGTTTACAACATAAAATGGAATGGGACAATCATATTAAGACAAAGATGTAGGGTGGGTGTATAAGTTCTTCTTTAGATCTTAAGTATTATAGTTTACTCTAAAACTTTTACATATGTATGTATAGTTTGTTTCAAATTAGATTTGCAGTCGTAGATATTAAAAATAGTATATACCTAATAGTAAATAAAAATAAAACAATTGCCTTGAGCGTTAAAAACAACATGTACAGGTAAATTAGCTTGGAAAAATTTTTGCATATGTAGTGGTGTGTATATTACTCAGATCTTAGAGCGCGTTTCCACTATATCGTTCTGGCCTATACAAAAATGTTTCGATATCCTAACATTACTATTTAATTTTATACTTATTCCTAGCAACACTTTTGTTTTCAATAGAAACAAGTTTTTATTTGAAAGAAAATGGTTTTGACTTTATAAAAAAAAATATATCATTCAATTTTACGTCCTTGAGCAAACGACAAGGCGACTACCGTGAAACAATAAAATATCGTGTCCATAATAATTTGTTTCATAATTAATATTTGACCATAATAATTACGAAACAAAAAAAATAAATAGTTTGGAAAATCCAAAAGTGCACGCCTCATAATTTTTTTTAATAATTATTTATTAATTATTATTTTTGTTTATTTAATAACAATTAAACCACATCGAATCAGACCCTGAAAAATGAAAGGGTTCTATTCCTGAGCATACTCAAGCGTAAGAGAAAAAAAAAGACTCGATTAGTAAAGTATTTCGGTCGCTATCGTGTTAACAAGAAAATCCTCCGCACATACAGACACACGGACGTCCAAGACAGAACTTTTTTAAACTGTTTTTTAACTAGTTTAAATAACAAAAATGACATCAAAAATATCATGAATGTTAAAAATAGTGTTTTTTCTTAATATGTGTGTGTATGTATTATCTTACAAGTGCAATGTATGATACATAAAGACATTTTAAGTTTGAAAAATCAGATGTTTTGCGCGAAGCGACAGTAGTACCCACCTCAACGCTTCGCTTATGAGGCGTGCAATAAATCGTCACTTGATAGTGGAAAGTGGAAACACGCACAAAACCAGAATAAACCAGTTTACGCTGTCCGCAGGTGCCACGTGCAGTCGTTTGGTACCGTTAGAACATAAAGCACATTTCATTCAAAAATTATAATTATTATGTACGTAGTTTAATTGATAAATTTTGTATTTGTTGATTGTTGTTATTATTGTTATAATATTTGTTGAAGTGAATTACATGTCCCGCAGCCGGAGGCCCCAAATGAAAACTCAGATGTACTTAAAAACTACATTTAATAGCTAAAATGAGACTTTTACACCCATGTCTGCACGATGCAGACCGGAGTTAAAGAATGAATTTATACAGTTTAATAGATAATTATAAAGACGTAAGCTTGGATGCTAACTAAGGGAAATCGCTTCCACATTCTATTCCCGTGCGAACGGCGTATTCAGCAGTTTTGTATGAAGGCAGGGCCATAACTAGTGTTTAATTTGTGTGTAAGTGTTGTAACTTTATATTGTTAATTCAATATGGCTCCAGTGTTAAAACATGGTCGAGGCAAGCCTTTGACTTCTCAAACTAAAGAATTAAACTTTAAATGTCGTTTCTTTTTCAGGTTAGTAAATTTTTCATTTTAGTAACATTGTTAATGTAAAAGTTATATGTATGTTAAATGTGCAAATATTAAAATAAAGTCTCATCTTTTTCAGAGGAGAAACACATATAGTTTAATTTAAAATCCCTTATATATGTCACGGCTAAAGGTAGGTGAGAACATAAACTTAAGATTAGCCGGCTAAACTTAGGTTTATTTTCGACGAGGTGTTAATGTTAGTTTGTTCTATCTTTAGCCGGCTAAACTTAAGTGTAACCGCAGGCCCGTGGCTAAAAATGTCGGGGTGGGTAGATTTGGTTAGCGCCGGGCCGGTGGAGGGCTTGAGGGGCCCGCACAGTGCCAGAAAACACTCGCCCTGTTCCTTACATGTATTATAGTAACCAAATCTACCCACCCCGACTCAGGGCAGAAAGCTGGTGGCTAGGTTAGGTTAGGTTAGAACTCTTAAGACCCGCACGAGCCGAGCGAGCGCAGCGAGCGTGCTGCGGCAGCAGCCGGCGAAGTGCCAGAAAACACTCGCCCTGTTCCTTACATGTATTATAGTAACCAAATCTACCCACCCCGACATTTTTAGCCACGGGCCTGCGGTTACACTTAAGTTTAGCCGGCTAAAGATAGAACAAACTAACATTAACACCTCGTCGAAAATAAACCTAAGTTTAGCCGGCTAATCTTAAGTTTATGTTCTCACCTACCTTTAGCCGTAACATATATACATATAAAATAAAAACTAAAAATAAAATGTTGTTTTATTTTATTTGCTGACCATACACTACTACAAACGCAAAAATTTCTCCAAGCTAATTTACCTGTATATTCTCTTAAAATTAGACATATTATTTTATAACGTGAAGTGACATCCATTAAAAGTGACATTTATAATCTTTTAAAATATATAAAATTTATTAATTTATGGTGGTTATAAACACAATTCTTCACGTTTATTTTTCAAACTTTTATACAATTACGTTAAGATTTTTTTTTATTTAAAATTGTATGAGCTATCAGTATGAGCTTTTGAGAGGAATATAATACTTAATCACAACAAACAAATTAATATTTTCTCTTATAGTATTAAAAAACAAACACTACCACGTGTATTTCAAACCAAATTCTTATTGTAAACAAATGGCAAGCTCTCCTTGTTTTTGCCAGAATTTTCGATCCAACTTCGTACAAATAATACGAACTTTTATCCAAATAAAACACACGTCCCCTGTCTTTCTATTTAAATTTATACTTCGATATTTTAATATTTCATTATAATTTTTGATAGTATTGTTACTCATTGATACTACGTCTAATCGTATATCTCTTTCTTTCTCTATCCAGCATTCTGTCTCTCTCAAATAGACATTATAGTCATCATTTCCCATGATATTCATCAGTTTTATCCTTGCTTCCATGCATTCCTTTTTTGTCATTTTTTTCCTTATAATGCAATTTATTCAAGTCTTAATCTTTCAAGTCAGTTTTTCAGGTAAGTCTTCAGGTACAAAGCTTCACCGGTACACACACAAAAACATTCCTGTCCAATGACCTTTCAGAACGAAAATCTGAACGCACGCGCTTCCCAAAATATCCCATCGCGCTCTCGTATCGTATTCCCGCAGTACCAATTCAACTGGATATACTGACTAACCTCTTCGCCGATATGACAAGTAATTTGTGTTGATTTTTTGTGTGGATTTTTCCTTTAATGCGCTGTAAGTACGCTTCGCCCTTTGCTACCTAAACCGCTTGACCGGGGAGTTGTGACGTCACTGTAAAAAAATTGTGGAAAATAGCGAATTTTTGTGAAATTTACTAAGTGAGGGGATAGTTAAAATAAATTACGATATAATCACATATTTTAAAAATTATTATCTGCTCACGCAATTTTCTTTTAAGACAAATTTTAGTAATTATAAACACTTTTTCTGTCTACTTAATTTATCTTCTTTCAGTCTTCTTTATCAACTTTTTTGGTTTTTTTAATATTGCTCTTTTAAAACTCCAGCATAAAAAAAGGAAATTTTCTCAACTAAAATTATAATATGACAATGACATCATAGGTTTTCTTTGGTAGTTATTATTGCGCATTTGTGTACACGTTGTTCTCATACCTGTACAATTATAATGAAAACCTAAAAGATATTTGGATAGCTCCAGCCTTTTTATAATTTCTAAAAAAAGATAAATTATATTACGAAAATTTTAATTATCTCAAGAAAATTTATACGAGTCTGTATATTATTATGATATCGTCATTCCAAAATTAGGTAATTTTCCAATATATTATCATATCCACATAATTATAATTTTTTATAAATAAATAATCATAACCAATACTTATTTACGTTCTTCAAAGCAATCCTCTTATTTATAACTCCAATGCACTTTAATTGCATGTTTCCCTTTTCTGGTTGTAAGTCAAGTTTAAAACGTCATACATTTTGTTTTAAAAGCATTTCGATGAAATTAAATACGAAATGCTACTGAAGTCTAAACATACGAACGAAAAAATAATCATCATAACAGGTTCATAATTGCCGGAAAAATCGAGTGACAAACAAAAGCATACACATTTGACAACTTCCTTCTTTAGCAGCCAATTGAAAACAACATATTTTATGCACATGCATTTCTTGTGACGTCAGTGACCTTTACAATATTGTTTTGTTATTTGTGTTTAATTCCTTTGTTTCCGTGATGACGTCATTAGTTTGTAGGATTCCTCAAGTTTGCAGTAACCGCGATCTAGGTTAGAGAATGCTGCAGAATATTGACCTATTGAGATAAGGTTGATTCTCAGAATGCATAGATAACTGACCTTTTAATGTTTTGAAGTTTGATTACTTCTGAAGATTAATAAAATAGGTCTTCCTGTACACACTTAAACAACGGTTACCGTATTATGGACTCAAATTCTTCTTTAATGAAGTAGGTAGTTTGACTTTTTGATCATATCAAGGAAAAAGCACACACATTATTTAAATAGGAAGTATAGTCCATTGAATAAAAAGTTCTAGAGTGCGTGAGTTAGTAACGTA